>JASAMV010003287.1:0-142257 GCA_030248065.1 Rhynchonema sp. JSB1_4
TACCAATACCAATACCGGGTGAGACCCAATACCAATACCCAATACCAGAGAAATACTACTGGAGTGCCTGGTATTGGGTGTGGTATTGGTATTGGGCAGTGGTGTCGTTGGGGGGGGAAGGAGGGGGTTACCCCCCTAGTATCCGGTATCTTGATTTTTTCACCCAGGGGTATCCGGTATCCTGACTTCTTGTCCAGGGGCATCCTACCCTAAAATTTTTCCGAAAACCGTAAAAATCGCCCATTTTTTACATCTAAAATGCTCAAAATCGCTTGCTGGCGCAAGCATAACCCCAAAAATAACCATTTTTTGCGCTCCCAACACCAATTTTGCTCAATTTTCCTCTAAAAATTGACCTTTTTTGAACAACCCCCCTGGGTATCCGAGATTTTTTATTTTGGGGGGCAACCCCCCTGGTATTCAATATCCGAGATTTTTCATTTTGGGTATCCGGTATCCGAAAATTTTGGATTTTGGGTATCCGGTATCCTGACTTTTTGATTTCCCAACGACACCACTGGTACTGGGTATACTTGCGGGCCGAAAAAAAACCGTTTTTTTTCGAAAAAAAACCGAAAAAACCGTTTTTTTCGAGGCCCGGAAAAATATGTTTTTATTTATCCGGAAATTTTTCCAAGTGGCAACTTTTGGAAAAATAACGTTTTTTTTCAAAAACTGTCCGAGCTATTTTCCAAGGTTGCGAGAGGGTGTTGTCAAAACCAATGTAAATCGGTACTAAACAATTCAAACTAAGCACTTTCTAATCTCCAAGTGCATTTTTAGCCTGTTTCGGGCCTTTTCCCGGCGAAATTTTCCATGGTAGGGTCGTCCGTCACGTCCGTTCTAACCCTATTCTTACCTTCCCATGCCAGCTGCCACGAAATGCAAGTGCAAACCAACTTTTTTCAGACGCTTCTGTTGTCGGTGTGCGTTGCGTACGTTTCGTGGTACGCGTATCGGTCGCATTATACAACAACGGAGCCGTTGAAAATGCCGCCGAGTCAATATTTTGGCGCCGGAAAATCACAGAAGGACAACGAAGCCATCGTTAAATTTTCAATACATGTTCCTGATGCGGATTTGCTGGTTTGTTTTGTTCGCCTTTTTGAACACACGTCAAGCTGTGTTAATAGTTGGTCAAAGTATGTCTGCTGAAAGTTTCAAGAAAACCGAACGCCGGTCAACCAAAAATTACTTGTTTTTTTATTACTATCCAACACGCCGTTTGGAACATTGAAATTTTCCGCGCAGGATTTGCAATCGCGGCTCGAACGAACCAGGTTCTTTGAGCCACTTGATGACGCCGCGTTCACGTACGGCGCAAACACGAAATTCCTACGCAAGGTGCACCGCTATTGGTTGGATGAGTACAACTGGCGGGCGCAGGAGGTAAGACTGAATGCGTTCGATCACTACAGGACGCAGATTGAGGGATTGAATGTGAGTCGTCAGCTTAAACATTACACGAGAATGCCGAAGTTTTATCGTGAATTTTTTAAATTCTAGTTTCTCATGTTTTTTTCGAGAGAGCATTTTCTGTCGGTCAAGCTAACCGCGTTCGATGCAAATTCTAAATGCACATTGTACCTGATCGACCTCCAAATTTCTAGGTGCAAGCAAATAAAAAAACTTCAAAACATAATTCCACTAAAAAAATTGGCAGATTTTCATTAATTCCAGATCCACTTCATGCGCGTGAAACCGCCGGCCAGTCGTTACCGTTACGTGTATCCTCTGTTGTTGGTGCATGGCTGGCCGGGTAGTGTGTTTGAGTTCTACAAAATCATACCGATGCTAACCGATCCGAACAAAGCGTTCGGCAGCAAAAGTGAAATTGCATTCGAAGTGATTGCACCGTCGCTGCCCGGCTACGGATGGTCCGAGGCGGCTAGCAAGAAAGGTCAGAGAACTGAAAGTGTCAACGTGCAGTATAGTGCCTGGGAGGGGAGGCTGCCACCCCCAAAGGCTGTCTAGCATGCGCAACCCCAAATGGTGTCTTGCACAACGATATTTAGGTTTTTTACAGGCAAAAATAGGTATTATTCGACGGTGAATATCTGGGTATCTTGCACCACTACGCTGGTTGCGTGGTGCATGTCTGTTGTTCTGTGTTTCATCGCTTGAAGTTCTTGCTAACTACGTCGTTGTCGGTCGCCAGGAGCGTAAGAGCAAAAAACCATTGGTGGTCATTTGAGATGTGTGGTAAATATTCGGCTCGCAGAGAACAGAAACGATCGTAAATCGTGTGTCAACAAACCAAATCAAAAAATAAAAAGAAACAGAAAAAACGATCACCTCGATGCGGTTCTGGAAAATTTGTGCATCACCCGGCCATTTTGTGCTGATGGTTCGCATCCGATTGATCTTTGTCAATGAACAAACGCAAGCTGCCAACGTCACAGTATCTTTGTGTTTCAAAATGCCGTAAACTGTTCTGCCAATTCTTCAATATTGTTTTGGTAAATCGATCTTATGAATCGATCTCTCTCGCAGGCCTGAGCACGACGGAGACGGCGCGTATGTTCAAGACGTTGATGTCCCGTCTCGGTCACAACACGTTCTATTATCAGGGCGGCGATTGGGGCAGCATTGTTGGCAACCATATGGCCGTCTTCTACCCGAAAAGGTTGGGTAGAATATTACTCATTTTATTTTTTGTCGCAAAATACGATTCAATGTTTTATTTTGTCGGGTTAGCGTTCGCGGACTGCACAGCAACATGCCTGGTTCGGATATGATGACGCCGATGTCAACGTTGAAATTGATTATTGGTAAGTATATTCGAATTTTTTATTTTTAATGTAAAATACGCACCGCAAACTTTCTTTAGGGTTGTTTGCGCCCAGTCTGGTGCACAAGCCAGAAGATGTTGGCATCAAATTTCCGTCAATGGACAAGCTGAAGTTTGTGTTGGCCGAAATGGGATACATGTACGAACAGAGCACGAAGCCGGACACTGTCGGTGAGAAAGAGTAATATTTTATTAGTTTGTATCTCGCGTTGTTGTCACTTTATCAAGTAGCTCGGTATCATTTCTTGTGACTTATCTCATTCAGATGTCCTGTTCGTGTACTGAATTGGTGTCCTTGGTGCATTGTACAAATACGATCCCCTTGACCCACTGGCTGACAGCCAAAATATACTCCTGCCTGTCCGGTGCGGTTAATTTGGGTCCATGCAGCAGGCAGTCACAGTCACAGCGCTAGTGCATGTTTGTGCTTGGGCTTTGTGCCTCACGCTCTCTGTCACACACACACACACGGTCGCAGTGACGCATGCGTCATTCGCAGAATGCGAGCTGTACCAATCCGTACGATTTCACTCACTCTCTGCGTGTGCAGCACTGTTCATGTGCTTTGCTATTATAAATTACAGCCAGCATAACAACCTCGCTAATGGATGATATGTTATGCCGGGGTTTTTAGTTGTGTGTTCGCATGCTTTGCAACACGGGGCTTGAATGGAACACAGTGGCCGAACCGAATGTTGCGCTATGCAGTGGACACAATTGCTGCTCTGCGGCTAAATACCAGTGCCATAAATTTTCGGTTCTCATTCTCGTCAGCGCAACCGGATATATCAATGTTACAACAAGGCGTGCAATCCTACAAATTTACAACCGTTTCATTTGTTTCACATCCATTCACTCTGCATGCGGTGGTAAGTACTTGTCTTGCTGCGCGCTGCGCGCAATTATCGAGGCAACACTGGCGCTTTGGCTTGTTTGAGCTGCAAACCAGGCCCAGGTCTTGCGACACTACGTGACTCATTTCACAAGCACTCAGCTCTGGCAGCATGTCAACTGTTTGGTTTCTGTGAGTAAGCTACTAATGTGCTTCATTACCAACCGGTCAGACACCGGAATAGGTTATTCCAATTTACTGCCGCTTTTGTGTTTTTTCTTGCCGTGTGTATCCAATGCACCTTGGTTTCGTTTCCCTTCTGTGACACACGTGTGTTTTGATAAAATTCCGTTTTGCTGGAAAAAAACGCGACATATATGGTTGTCGTTTACCAAAGCGGTATAGTTGTGTTGTGGAGTGGAGTGTCGTGCAAGCTGTGGTCCGAAAACCACTCTTGGTGGCGTGTTCTGTGCAGCTAGTACCTGCGTAAGTACGATCTTATGTGCGACTGCGAACGCATACCATCTTGCCTTCAAGCCTTTTTCTGGCACGATAGAAATTTGACGCGCATTTTCTGCTTGTTGCGTGCGCTTCGGCTATCTGCATGGTTCCGTCTTTCTCAGCAGCGCGTGTTGGTCTCATGTGGCCTCGGCTCGATTACGCAAAACCCATCTGTTGCTCCAAACTATGCCAAAAAAATGTTTTTGAGGGAAATTGAAACGGAGCTCAGATGTGCAGCGTGCAGGAGTCTAGCTTCGTTTCCGACCTTCCAGGTGCTGGCTCATAACGACATGGTTGGCTCTGATTACTATTTTTTTAAATTCCCATAAGTATGTTGCAGGTTTTGCTCTCAACGATTCGCCAATGGGTCTGGCATCGTACATTCTCGAGAAATTCTCCACGTGGACAATGCCGAAAAATATTGAGCTAGATGACGGTGGATTGGAGCACTATTTCACCACGGATGAACTGTTGACGAATATTATGATTTATTGGACAACTGGTGAGTTTTCGTTTGTTGGCTGAATAGGTCGAAGATTTAGTGCGCACGGGAACCAGTTTTTTATTTGAAGGATGCGTGAAGCATCAACGCTCATCAAATTTTCGTTGCCGGTCACGTGCGCCGGCCACTGATGTTTTTTCACCGATGAATGACTAGACCTATGGTGGCTAAGATTTGGTTGTTGACCGCGCACCAAGAGAAAAATTTATAGAAAAAGAAACTGTTAATTTTTTTCGCAGGCACGATTGCGAGCTCACAACGTTACTACAAGGAGCACTGGCGGCAACCGTTGTTGCAACAAATTGCCAGGTGTGTTCTTCTATATTTATGAGGCATATTTGAAATCCGGAATAAATTATGGATGGGGTTTTCTTGACTTTTTATTTTGTGTTTGGCGACGAGAAAGAATCAACGGTACCGTGATAACGTGTATAAACTTTACCTTGTGGTTGAAACATTTTTTCAAACAGTTAGTGCTTCTGGGTGTTTCTAACTTGTTTCATCTTTTTCATTTCTGATACTGTTGTTTCAGCAGCCAGATCCACGTGCCAACCGGTTTCGCAGCGGCCATAGGCGAAGTAATGGTGATGCCACGCGACTTTCTCGCCTATAAATACACGAACATCACACGATACACTGACCTGCCGAGGGGTGGACACTTTCTGGCGCTGCAGGAGCCGAAACTGTTGGCTATGGATGTACTCGCTTTTGTCACTGAATTGAATAAGCACTAAGGAACAGGTTCAATGCAATGTGAAAATTAGTTGTTTGACTTTTTAGGACAACATTTGGTGGAACTAGTATCCACGGTAGTTCTGGTACTTTTGTACTCTAGTCTTTGTGTGATTGAGACGCGCCTTTATGTTAGATCAGCGGTGCTTTTACGCTTTATTTGCAACCTTAATCGTTGTTATTATCGTTTTATTATTCGTGATCAGGGTCTGACACTGATTTTATCGCTGCCTTATTACTCGATCGTGTCACTTTGCTTCGTTTATTGTCACGTTTTCAATTCCATGTTTGTATCAGGCGGGTTGATTCTTTATTGTCTACTTTTAAAATCGGGTATGTATCAGAATATTTGAGTAAAAAATTGTATTATTGCTAAAGATCAGTGCAGTTTGTTCGTTCGACGATTCTGTTGCTCTGGACAAGCATCAGACTGAGTGTACCTATTTGATCAGTTTGCGAAAGTGCGGAACAAAAGTATTTTTTGGAATTTCTTTAGAATCTACCCCCAGGCGATTGTCATGATGGAAATACAGTTCGATTTAAGCGCCATTTTCGACCAGGATTTGGTGCGGCTGGACCAGATTGCGTTGCGTAAACTCAGGTGCGGAATTTTTTCTTTATCGTGAATCACGAAATATGCAAACGTTTTGTTTCATATTCAGCCCGCGCCGATGTCCGTTTGTGGCCACCATCATTGATAAAATGGGGAAACTCTCCAGTGAGGTTGGTGACATCTATGTCGTCACGTTTCTGCTCTTCCGTTGCCCTTTGGTACCGTCAAGCACAAAGCCGTGAAATTGGGCATGGTTTCGAAGTTTTACCAATGAGTCTCGCAATAGTTTCTGTGCAACACATTGCCTGTCATAGTTTTCAGGCGCAAGGAATCAAGAAAGGGCAGCTGACATCCTACGAAAAACTGCTGGACAGTGAAAATGAATTCGGCCTATATTTATTGTGGCGGCGGTCAGCCAGAAAAGAGTTAGTCAATCGAGTTTGCTAGTTCCTCCGACGCCGTTTCGGTTCAAAAATGTTTCGCTGATCTTAATTACGCGGCTGCGAAACTTCTTGATTACTTTGAACGATCCCTGTTGCGTGAAACAAATCAAATCCGGAATTATATAGTTGCAATTTTTCCTAAAAATATATTTACTGAAAAGAACCGTTTTTTTCGATATTTTTCCGAGCCAAATTTTGGCACGGGTCCAAATGGTGTATATTTGGCACATTATGCGCTAAAAATGGTGTATGAAAAGGATTCCTGTTCCGAAAGTGCGAATAAAAGCTGTAAAAGGGCTGGAAAACACTTGAAAAAGTATGTTTCTTCAATAAAACTAGGTTGTTTCCCATAACTTTGACACTTTTTCAGAGAAGTTCAAAATCCGCCGTGCAATTTTTTTCGGAAAAATATATTTCACTGAAAAAACGGTTTTTTTCGTTTTTTTCTTCGGGAAAAAACTTTTTACCTGCTACTATACCGGAATAGCAACCATGCAGAGGTCACAGCATCGTCATCGGCATGCTGAAAGTCGGCTACAAGCAGTTGTATCTGTACGATGAAACATCACAATGTCATTGTGTGCGTTGCTTGTGCGTACTCGACTTTTATGTGTACGACTCGTTGCAAAGGCAGGGATACGGACATCGAATGTACAATTATATGCTAGAGGTGCGTCTGTTGGTCTTTTTGTCTTCGAAATCAGCTCTTGTATAGCGTTTCTGGAATCAGACTGATGTTTCATGTGCTGTAGCTGGCTGGCCGTTCATTCTAAACTTCGACCCTCGGAAGTACTGCTGAACGCGACGTTGTATTTTGTATTATTTCACACATATCAGCTGGTTATCATGTCCGTGGGTGGTCGTGCAATGCTTTTTGGGGACGGTTTGTGGTTTTTGAAAACATTGCATCTCTCCCTGATCTGATGTGATGTTACGAGTATTCACGTTTGCCATTGTCTTATGTGCGGTGTCTTCGCTCAGACTTTCTGCGGTCATCCTGATTTCCCAAAAAGCCAGTAGCTTTCTTTGTCATACATAACAATAATTAGCGGTATTTCCTGCATCAGTATATTTTATAATATATCCTTTTTGGAGGTCAATTGGCCAGGGATGTTCGCACCAACGAGGCCTGGCACCTCGCCCGTCTGTGAAAACAGGCCGACACGGGCAAAACTCGCTGCTGTTACATTACTATAGCGTTCACTATTTGCGGGCTGATGTTTCAGTGCGAGAATCAACAAGCGGAACAGTGCGCCATCGACAAACCGTCGCAGAGCCTGTTGTGTTTCATGAACAAACACTACGCGCTCGCCAACCCCATCTGGCAGATCACCCACTATGTCGTGTATCCGGAGTTCTTCGAAATACTCAGTGAGTCGCCCGTTGTGATTTATTGTTGGGGTAGATCGGTTGTTATTTTACAATGGAAGTAAAATTACTATCGCGGACAAAACAGCTGTTTCAAAAACCGCCAGGCTTGACGCAGTGTTGTTGACCAAAGCCAAAGCCGAAACCCGATGTTCGATAATGTTTGGTCCTAATGTTTTGTCCAGTGAACTTTGCCCGTTGAGTGGGCTGCGGATGCACATGTTTCATCTGTTTCGTATATTATGCCGGTATTCAGCTGGATGTTGATTAGTTGATTGATGCTTCCCTTTGAGCAAGAAATCCAGTGTAACCTACCTGCGACAAGGTTTTGGAGAAAGATTGGTAAAAATTTTCAACTGAATTTGGCAGAAAACCCATTGTGGCGCCGAGCCCCGCCCGCGACCAGCAGCGCAACAGCAGGCCAGATCCAGCACATCAGCCTAACAGACGGCAACGTGGTCGAGATGGCATCCAACTATGGTTATGAAACAGAGCCAGTGCCGAGGGGCATCAATTTGATCGCACCGCTCAGCGATGACAGTCTCAATGTTGCTGCTATGAACGCGAACACACAGGTCGGTTAAGATTACGTGATGTTTCAACAAAGTCCATTTTAGGCATTCTCGTAACTGTAAAGTTGTCAATGCGATTACACGCAACCGCAAGATTAAGGAATGTGTATTGGTTGCCCGTTACTTTCGACCTGCTCTCGCAGCCGGGCAGAGTATCATCCATGTTGTCATCATCTGACTAAAGGCGCTCAAGGCAGCTGGATTCAGGAAGACTTGCTGAACAGAGTTGTTTATGTCGTACGAGCCCGCTCAGACATCCACTCAGAATTCCCGAGCAGTCATCCACACCTACATACACCACACGTACACGCAGCAATGCATGCACCTACCGTAACCCTACCGTACCCTACCCACACAGGTGCAACGCCGTGCCGACAGCAGCGAAGTGTCCTCGATAGTCGACGTGCGTCTGCGTCGTCGCGTCAGTCCCGATCGTGAGTCGACGGCCAGCAGTCAGGTGAACCCGTTGCTGGCCGAAGCCAGACAGCGAAAGGTGTTGAGCATGGGGCATCAGGCCATTTGGTAGATGTTTGGTTGGTTGGTAGTGCGTGTGGACTGGGGGCGGACGGTGAGAAATGAGTTGGATATGCAGGCACGCCTTCGATGTTGCGTTTTGAGGCCGCCCCTCCGCTACATACGTACGTATATGTGACGAGTATATTGTGGTTGTTATTAAATTTATGATACACCTCTACCGCTCTACCGTTGTTGTTTTTATTGACCATGCTGCTGTGTTTATTGGTTTTTGTATTTGACGTACCTAATAAAAGAGTTGTCCACCTTGGTATCCAAGGCCTCAATGAATGGTGTTCGCTTATGTTCCCCAATACTGAGCTGTTTATAGTTTGTGATGTGTATCTTATAAATCTCGAATGTGCACTTTGTCCACTAGTCATTTGTTCACATACAACACTCATTTTTTGTGTTATGTAATGCACCTTCATTACCGTTTTGCAGCTCTTTGCTTTATGCTTTACGTTAATGTTTCCAATTATTTGTTTCGCGTCTGTGACTTATTATATCTGCAGTATCTGTGGTGTTTTTGTGTTTTTCGTTTCGTCTGTTGTTCTGCATAACTATCCTAACGTTTTGCCAGTTTATTCCTAACTAAATGATCATTATGCTGTATATACTCAGATAACGAAAATGCCAATGATTTTCTCATCAAAATCTCTTCATTTTGTGCTCTCATTCCAGCTGTTCATCTCGATTGAGCTATTAATACCTTCGGGTTTATCAATCTTATGTTTGTACTTTTAGTGCTGTCGTTAGCGTAGCTTTTATTTTTCAATTTGTTAGCTTTATTCACCACGATACTATCTTGTACAATCTCGATAAATATGCATAATTTGGTCTTTCTTTCCATGATTTCCTACTTGACAAAGATTACTGCAAACAATGCAACGAAGCGACTTTATATTTCCATTGTAGCAACAATTTCGTATAGTCCTAAAGTTGAAAATGTTTGTTCCGAGAAATATGTAATATACAAATGGACGTAATTCAGACGCACTCTGCAAATAATGGTCACAGCATTTTGGTCCGGCCCGCAAAAACCGCAAATCAACCGTTAGAACATATCCTGCTCAACATGGTCTTCAGGGTACAAATACTTCCAACTTTCATATTGTTTAGCTCGTAGTTTGCGGAATTCGGGGAAAACATGCCAGTAGTATTCGGGGATGTGCCGTTTGCTGGGCAGTTCGGACAGCGCTGCCTCGGGAGCTGAAATTACATCATTTACGATTGTGTTACAACTCGTATTCTGACGGTTGGATATGCGTATGCTTTACCGGACTAGCTTTTTCCGGAAAAAAATCGCCCAAAATCTGAAAGTTTGACCCAGCTGTTAGCGACTCACGTACATTTTTTGCTGGGATGCGCGTCAACAAGGTGGTTGACCACCAAGATCAGTGTCAGCAATATGAGTTTCATAGTTGGTCGGATGAAAAAGTCGTGACTTTCCTTGATAATGACCTGCCGCTGAAACAAAAGTTTGCACGAACTGAAATTTGAGCAGCAGCAATTAAGCCACAGTGTAATCCTATCCCTTAGAAAACGTGCATCAATTAAAGCTAGATGATTAGCGCTTTCATTCGGAAGCGACATGTCAAGCGATACGTTACTGTGGCGTGACCGAAATAGACAACTTTGCACAACAGGGGTAGGACAATACATGGTACCTGGACATATACCGCTTGCCTACATACAGTATTCCTATAGAACACATAGAGCTTGAGTGAAGCTCAGACTATGGGATTGAGTAGGCTTTGGGAGATCAACATCAACATTCAAGCGTACTCTGACAATACTTTTAAGAGAATTTTTCAAATGCCCTGAATCGTAAAGCGCAAAATTCCGCCCAAGCACTGCAGATCTCCGTTCTTCGTCAATTTCGGTCACAGCGGGTCTCGAAACGATCTGATGATCTGCACTGATGGGTCGCGTTGCGTTGCGATTCAGACAGGGAATGTGAAAACATTCTTCGAAAGTAGGCATGATCAGAGAGAGCGCCAGAATGCATGTTAAATGAACGTAACAGTGATTACTGTATCGCTGTGCAACGGTTGAAGTAAGTGATCACTTGCAAAGCTCCCGGATCTGACATAGGTACGGTAGGAACACGCCGCGATACGGTATACAAGGCAGCAAACAAGTGCTTTGAAGCTGATACAAACTTCTTCTTTCGTGTTTCGATTATATAGGAACGTAATAAGGAAGTAAATGGACGGTACATGGCTTATTTAATAAGAGAAGGCAACGATCTTGTCACTCAAGTGGAAACGTCAGCCTCCGCAAACAGAGTTTCCAAAAAAAATGAGCGCCCGGTCGCTGATAACGAGTTTGAATATACCACTTTTCCACTTAGTTAAGCATGAGAAATTGAGTGTTTACGTGGTGATCACACGTGCGCTTTGCTCGCTGCGCACAGCTATAAGGCAAGGTATATGTGCATTCGTGATTAATCCGCTACTCATCTACACTTACGCAAGAGTAACTTCTCAATGACCCGAATTCCCGAAAGCGCAACCGCCCGCGCCACCCGAGGTGATTGCGCCACCGCCGCCACGTTTGGACACATCACTATACTATACTTACACACATCGTTGCACTGTTTCTTCATGAACCTCTCCGATGTTGTCCCCCCAAGTCACCATGGGTACATCAATTTCCTTTCGAGGGAACTGACGTAAACGGCATAATTAAAATGGAGGTTTAGCGCATAGTCGGTCAGCGAACGAAACAATGGTCAACTGTGTAAACGGTTGAAGCGGTCGCTTGTCATTGGTAAACGTCCGGATTAGAGTACCTAGTATATGATGTAGTGGTACCGTGTATGTATGTACAATGTTGTATACTGCCCGCATAACGAACAGAGCTTTTGAAATTGGTGCAAACTTTTCTACTTCGCTAAAATTAGAATTTTAATCGGAAGTAAGTCGGACGCTACACACGTAATAGAATGGCCATGGAAACAATTGCGCTTTTCGTTCAGGATAACGAGATCGAGCATACAGAACGTGTGCCACGGAGTTACGGAATCATGAGAAATTTTGAGTGTTTATTTATACATGTCAGCGATCGAAAACAATAACTTCATGTATATACACTGGCTTTGTTTCACTGCACAATACATGTTGGTAATTAATTTAAACGGGGGCAAAAGTAAACTGTCCTCAAAATATAATCATCAGGTAGTCGCAATCGCCAGGCAGACAAGAAAGAAATTATTTCAGAATATGGAGAAAACCACGCACGCTGTAATAAACCAAATGATACTCTTTCTACGATTGGACAGACAACAAGCATGCACCTGCCTTCACGCAAACATTTGCGTCATTACAGTACGCGAGTTTATAATATGCGCAATGCGCCACGTTATCATGTGCGTCACTGTCAGTTTCGTATACCCACCGTACATACTGCACGAAAGCTGACTGTCACGCCAATTACCGAAAAACAGGCAGTCATAAATGCAAAAAAGTGATATGCAAAAAAATTGCAAGCATAGGGCTTGGTCCACTGAACCCGAATAACCTAAATTTTGACCTATGGTACCACCTACCGTAACCCGTAAAATTTTGTATTGTAGATATTTTTAAGGTAAATTTATCATTTATATTTATTTTACCTTTATTATTTAAGGTAAATCAAACCCTTTCTCGCTATTTTGGCAAGTTCATGTTGTATACTGCATTGATACGCAAGCAGCTGCCACGCCACGGTACGATCAAGTAGCAAAAATTGGTTTACGTTTCGGTTAAGATTCAGGTTGAGGTTAAACTCGTGAACCGAAACACGGAAAATACGGAAACCGGAAACATATTTCCGTGGGAGGAACTGGATTAAATGTATTAGTCATATGTTGGATTGCATGTATGTATTTCGGTGTTCTTTCTCGGTTCTGTGTTCAGCACAAGTTCGCTTTAGCTCACATTTATGTTCATTACATGCACATTACATACATATACATATGTATACTGTACCTGCGGTTCCTGCTACCATGGAAATTTAGTCCTTGTACATGACACGCAGTTTGCCGCATACCCATAATCACAGCACCTACAAATGAGTTTTGAAATTGGTTCTCATACATTGCGATGCATAATTTGTTTCCTATAGTTATACGGGTGACAGGAAGTGTATGTGTGGGAGGTGATTATGCTGATAAAGGTGGGCGCAACCGTAGCAGGCATCCAAGTAACTTTTTGATTGTTTATTATTTTCAACATAATATGTAGATACCGTAGATACGCAGCCATATTGTTGGCGGTGGCGCTTGTCGTGCAAGATTGTGCAAGCAAAAGCAACAGAAGATGGTGCTGGTTTTTGCAGGATCAAGACTAATCCCCGACTATTAATGATGTGCACTCTTTGGATGGGAAATGACGTTAAACACAAGCATGCGTGCAGGAAGCCCTTCTGTGACTCGAGGGTTGGCACTTTCATTTTTTCTTTTTTTTTTTCTTGAACATTTTTTCTTTTTTTCATTTCTTGAACATTTGGACACACACAGGTTGACCGATATTGCGCGGCACGCAACATTCTCTTCCCACACTCACTTATCTATTACATATGTAGTAGCTTCATTACTTTTTGAATGTTTATCCATTAAGTTGAATTACAGTTTTGTAATGAGAGATTACAATTAAAAGCAACGAAAGACATATAATGACAATGAATAAGAAAAGAAACTGATGTTAATTTTGGAATGGCATTCTGGAATGTCTAGTGAAGTGATCGTTGTAATACTGGACTATCGCCGGCTCTGGGTTTGGGGTTTTTGATGCTTTGGGAAGCATGTGAAACATCAAATTGACGTGTTTCACAATTTTCAAACTGTCACACACTTTCGTGCCCAAGTGCAAAAAACGATCAAAACCCAGGCTGGTGTCATGTTCATAACAAGCAGCATATTAATAATGTTTCACTACTCGAGGTGGTCCACACAGCCGCCTGTTCCACTAGTTGTACCCACCAGCTCGAACCGGCGCACTGCCACGGCCACCGAACACAGCGCTACTGAAGCGATCACCACCAGTGGATCCTTGTCCGGACCGCGGCGACGGGCAATGTCTGCAATCACCCGCCGTACCGATTGGGCCGCGCACGCCGGGCGGGCCTGAAATTGTGCATTCCCGACTCAGACTTGGACTTCCCTGAATATTCAAGGACAACTGCTAACCTGGTGGACCGGGCATGCCGTCTGGTCCCATTTGACCGGGTTCGCCGGGACTTCCCGACCCGCCGAGCTTGCCCTTGTTGCCGTTCCTGCCGGGCGGGCCGGGTGGGCCGCGTGGTCCTGGTGGGCCGGGGGCACCGGGCGGCCCTACAAATATGGCAAATGGTGCAAAGATGTACATGGTGCATGACATACAGAACAGACGTAATGAATTTTTGAAACATCACTGACCTGGTGGCGCACCATTGGTGACCTTTCCTGGTGGTCCTGGCTCGCCCTGGTCGCCGGGGGCGCCCTTTGGTCCTTGCGGCCCGGGAACGCCAGTTGGACCAATACCGCCCGGTCGCCCGTCCTCCCCACGGTCGCCGGCGCCACCTTGCGGACCGGGAAGACCCTTGGGTCCGGGCGGACCGTTCGGGCCGGGAGGACCTGCAAAAGTTTGTATCGGACGTTTTCGCGAAGTTTGAAAAAATTGTAAACTGAACAAAAACAACAATGAAGAAATAATAAACATTCTACCGGGTGGGCATTTCTGGCAGGGCGGTTCTGGCGGGACGCCCGGCATGAGCACGCCATCGCGTCCGGGTGCGCCGGGGTTGCCGGGACGGCCGGGTGACCCTGGTCGGCCGTCGCGACCATTCGGACCGGGCACGCCGGGCGGACCTTGCTGGCATTCGCAGCCTGTACAGAATGTGAACAGGATGTTGTCGAGTGATGATTATTATGATGAGTTTATTGGTTCTGATTTTTACCCTGCACATGCAATAAATAACGTAAGAATGTGTCACGACACCAATGGTGCAAGCGCCAGATGGAAATACAAAGGACAAAAAAGAAAAGAAATGAACAAAGTAATTAGAAATGTCGAAGTTTGTTCGATCTATGAATAACACGCTTTTCAGTCCCGAACGATTCAGACCCGGCAAGTTTCACCTATTTATAGGCTTGGACTCCGGGCAACACAACTCTGTCCAATCACCCCTGCCCGACTCACAGCTGCCGGCATTGGCGGGACCAGGGGCCTGTGGCGGCTGGGGCAGTGGCGCCTGCGGTGCAAATGGATTGGCGTTCACTGCCAACTCATTGAATGCGAACCCGCCGTACTGTTGTTGCAGTTGAGCGGCGCGATTGCGATCGTACTGTCGCTTCGAGCGTTCGCTCGGTGCCGCGCCGAAATTCACTTGAATCGCCACCATCTCTTTCCACATGTCACGTGATCGCATCTATGAAAAACGATTGTTGTCGTGATATTGTGAATCGGCAAACGGAGAGTTGGTTTGAAAAAACAATGGATGCCATAGCACATACTAATGAATAGGCTCACGAAACATCCAGTACCAAATTCATAAAGCACCAAAAAACCAACCCACCCCAAAAACAAAAATAGCCGCACATCCTCACCTTGCAGAACGTCGATTCGGTGTTCATGAAGGATCGCATGGTCTGCACATGATTGTAGACCAACGGCAGAATGATGACACACGCCATGCACGTGACAATGCTGAATGCTACTGAGCACAGCGCGGCCGTGCGCAACGACTGCGGCTGTTTCTCCATTGTTACAAGGTGGCTGGAAAGAAATTCGCCATTATGTAAATATATTGTAAGATCTACGATTTAAAGTGAAGATGATTGGAACTGCAGATTTTATGTCACTGGAGAATGTTTAGAATGTAAACGTATGGGGAACTGTAGTAATTTCGATACATCAGAGGCGATCAAGCTGCAGCTCAGAAAGTCAAGATTTACGACGGGTGCATTCTCTCGCTTTTGTAAATCGGCTTCTTTATAACAGCACTGTTTATGACATGCATGTATTTTGTATACTACCTACATACACAGTCTCTGTCTCACACATTTCACTGTCCTCCATGGAGCCCAATGCGTGCAGACAACGCAACAAGGTATACTGTATCCACGATGTTACAAATAACAGGTGACAAATAACGTTCACACGAAAAGTGTGATTGGATTTAAAGCGAAGTGAACAAAAAAAACTGAAGATTTAGTCGCGGGCGCCTCGCTTTTGTACCGCGACCGGCAGTGTTTTTTGGCCTGATTACCGTTTTTCTATAATGGTCAATGTGACCTGTTTCTTTCTCACCGACTTATTCATAATCGGGAATCATGATCTTGTATTATGGAACATAAATGCACACCAGTACAACAAGTGTCGTTTGGCGACGGGAGACAGACTCCAGACACAGGATATGCATGCGCAAAAACTAAAACTTATATCATGTCGGGCTTGATTGATTCTGGCCCAAAAAAACTGTGCCACTCACACACCGGGGGTGACCTCGGGTTTGCTGACAGCAGACAGATGATAATGTATCACCGTGTGAAATTTGTGAATTATCACTACCAATTACCAGTTTAACGACGAGCGACTACCGTCATTAAATATGCACGTGTGCTGTAGAGTGGCGCGCGCATTAGGCCTCAGGGTGACACCTACTGTAATCCACAATTATGGGTCTGAAAAACTTATTTTTGGATTATGGACACAGATTATCGTTCTTAAATTTGGATTATGTGCATAAAAAATTGAACACACCAGCATGTTAACACGGCGCCTACTTTTGTCGAAAAAAATTACACTATGAGTGATCCTTGCTGACAGATGATTTCAAATATATTTGGGAGTATAATTGTGCGGTTGTCAACTGAAGTGGTCAACTCGTTAACGACAGTAGTATAAGCCGTATTTGGTGTATACACACGCTCATGTTCCAGTGTTGCTATTTTTTGTGTTACCAGTAAACAATGCATCATGGCTTATACAGTATAATGTGCCTTGTACGGAAGTCGCAACTCAGGGGAAACCCTATTGCAAAACTGAACATTGGGAGAGACATCAAACTCGGTGATCGGATCGGCACTGTCTTGGTCACATGCGACTTTCTTGACTGAAGATATTAATAACAGATGTTCCGTGATAATGATGCCGCTAATTTCGACCAGTGCAAAACAATAAAAGGGCTAAAAGAATAACTTTTTTGAGCTGGACGAAATTGGTGGCTAAGGTAAAATTCTTAATTTTCTTAATGCAACATTCGCTCCAAACCCAGGCAAGTGAGAAGATTAGCTGCTTACGGTGGCACAAATTGAATTCTTCCTTTTGACATGCATACCGTTTCCTGCGGTCGATGTACAGACTGCTGTATACAGCTGTTTAGAAATCGTATGTAGCTAACATACGTGCGTTCACAATCTTTAAAGGGTCTCCGCCATATATATGCGACCGAAACCAATCTCAATGAGACTTGGGACCGTAATTGGGCTTGGTCCAAAACACTCACGGCCAAGAAAATTTTTCCCCATATCAGCTCCCTGTCTGAGCCAGGAGGGCTAAAAGATAAAAAAATTTTGACCCTACCTCAGCACCTTGAAATTAAAATATCGATCTTTCTTTCTTTTCAGTTTTTTTCATAAACGCCTTGGTTCTATTTAACCTTTTCTTTCTCCCCCCCCCCCTTTTTCCAACCCCATTAAAAAATCTTTTTTTTTTCCCCAAAAAACACACATTATAAAAAAAAACCGTATATCATGCTATTCAGGCGATCAATGAGAGCTTTTATATAAAGTAGGCAAGAAAGCCCGTATATCATGCTATTCAGGCGATCAATGACTAATTTTCCACCGCTGATAGGTTTCGACAAAAGCTCGCTCAACTGTGGTGAACCTCAACTTTTTTGCCAGTTTCTGTGGATCCCAGGCACACTTCTATCTCATATTTTCCTATTTTAGTAACAATGTACCGAGGTGATATGTGGCACGCTAGATAGTAAAAATATAATTGTTGTTAATTATGTGCAAATCTAGGTTGGTCCAGCTGCATCCTTGGAGGTACGAGCAATAAATGAGTTTTACACAAAATTCATAATTTTAGCAATTTTTCGCTTCCGTCATATTTTTAGCCTACCTACATTTGTGACGGATTTGTGGCCTTTGCTGTCCGATGAAGCCCCAACGTTGTTGTTGTTTATCGATCAAAATCCAAAATTCCAGCTCTAACGTATCCTGAGAAAAATCATGTTAAGTGATGGCACCGCAGACGCTGGTCCTGTTGTAAGTTCGGCTGTAGTTCCAAGTCCAACGCATGGACCTCAATTAACACGATTTTTCTCAAGATACGTTAGAGCTATAATTTTGAATTTTGATCGATAAATAACAATAACGTTCGGGCTTCATCGGACAGCAAAAGCCACAATTCCTACCCAACTGTAGATAGGCTAAAAATATGACGGAAGTGAAAATTTGCTAAAATTATGAATTTTGTGTAAAATTCATTTAGTGCTCGTACCTCCAAGGATGAAGCTGGACCTACCTAGATTTGCACATAATTAACAACAATTATATTTTTACTATCTAGCGTGCCATATATCACCTCGGTACATTGTTACTAAAATAGGAAAATATGAGATAGAAGTGTGCTTCGGATCCACAGAAAATGGCAAAAAAGTTGAGGTTCACCACAGTTGAGCGAGCTTTTGTCGAAACTTATCAGCGGTGGAAATTTAGTCATTGATCGCCTGAATAGCATGATATACGGGCTTTCTTGCCTACTTTATATAAAACCCCTCATTTACCCCTAAAAGCACTACACCCCCTCCCTTTCTACTATAAAAACTCTGTGTGCTTTCTATGTGACCGGATAATACAACGGAAAATTTTTTTTCGAAAATTTCCGTGGTTTTGGCAAAATAGCGCGAGCTGTGGTAGTGCCAAAAAGTGAATATGGTTCTAAATTAGACCCAAGGCGTTTATGAAAAATTTGTGAACAAACTGCACACAAAGAATATGCGAAACAGATCGATATTTTAATTTCAAGGTGCTGAGGTAGGGTCAAAATCTTTTATCTTTTAGCCCTCCTGGCTCAGACAGGGAGCTGATAGGGAAAAAATTCTCTTGGCCGTGTGTGTTTTGAACCCACCCACCCACCGCCCCCTATCTTTATTTTTTTTTCTCCCGCGCATATATGGGGGCGCCCAGTATGTTCGCTTTTCATGTCTGAAACGTCTGTTGCTCGTTTAACGGTAAATCAGTTTGTGACAAGTAATCTCAAAACAGACATTCTTTGACCAATGACTTTTATCATTCGTCGACAACAGAGATTATCACGACAAACAATAATAAATATTGCGTGCACAGACACCAAAATACGAAACCGTTACAAAAAATAAAACGTGGAGTGGAAAAAAGTACAGCGCATAATTATATGTATATTTACACAATATAACGAAAAGATAGTGTCGAAAAATATAACAATTATACGAAAGAACGGTTATTCATATAGCTAGTGGAAAATGTGTATCACAACGGCTTTATTTTACACAATCTTACATGTATTTTCACGCTTCAAATGTGAAACAGAAAATTTTATGCACTTCAAACTCCACTCATAGAGTGTTGTTTTCGAATAATTTATGGAAAAACAGGTGTTATTATTTTTAACCTGCCGGCAATGCAATAATTATGAGCAACGTTATTTAGTCTAAAAACGTGGAAACAAATAACAAAAACCGTAAAAAGCTAAATTAAGACGAAACAAGTTCATAAATTACAGCAAGGTTCAGTGCGTATATGTATCTAAGTGCCAGAGGAAAACAATAAACGCTAAAACCCTATCACAGTTTCGCTTCAGATTTGTTGTGTGATATCGAGAGCAAGGTTTGCGTTATGGTAATTCAGTCGCGCTAGATTATCAATGACACAATTGTTTATAAAACAACACAAAATCGGTGTGAAAAACAACACATGTACAGTGTGAAAAAACCGGAGCATCATCTCGTATCACTAGTGACTCAAGAAGACGAAAACGCAAAAAAGAAACGCGAAAACTTATTAGAATTTGAAGAAAGCTTCGACGTAATTATAGCTTCGGTGTACAATAAAATGAACCGTAATGTTTCAACGATATTCACGAAACTCATGTTCGAAATCAGTCGCACAAAACGTGGTTTGACTGCAACAATCGCACGCAACCACGCAATTGAAATTACAAAAAGTTAGAAAACGCAAGTCAGCTGAGAACGTTAGCACGACAACGTTTTCTGATGACACTTGGTCTGACGTTTGGGCGAGCGAGATCGAGAATACAGACTGTCGTCACTCACCCACGAACGGACACCACCTATCGGCGCTGTGTGACACCTGCGAAGGATACATGCGATTTATGATATACATTTTCAATTTGTCGACACAGGAATATGTGTGAAAGAAAGGTCATCGATGGGCATGATAACAGGCAATCACACGATTGCAACGTGAGCCACGCGTTTTCGGCTCCACTTTTCAGCCGGATTTCGCAGATGGACAGTGCACCAGATCATCGTCAGTGCGAATGCACCAGATGGTCGCATTACCCAAAAATTTCCTGAGAGCAGGCTTTATATTGCTATGCTTGTGCAAACACACAAACTTGGGCAGTTGCAGTGCTGGCACGATACAGCACTGATTATGTTGGTTGCTCAAAACCAGAAAATAAAAAATCACACTACAAGTGTACATAAATCGCCGAGTAATTTACCCATTCAAGTGTAGATTGTCCATTTCGCCGAGTCGGTGAGCAATTTCGGACATGGTGATCGGAGGACTGAACGGTTCGGCGCCCTTGCCCCGCCGTGTGATGCACCACCACAACACCACTGACAGCGTGGCTGCGCAGATCTGGGAATGTGTGATGGATGGTGAAACATTTGTGAAATTAGTGAATGGATGTGATATCACTTGGTGGAAGAAGATCAACACAAGACAAACCGCCAAGCGTTTACTGTGGCTTATTCTGGCTGGGCATATCGCTGTCATGTGTCCGCTCTAGGGATCGAAAGGGACAGGCATCGATAATTTGGGGATTCGGCACCGAGTTTCGACAAATTAGGTTTTTTTTGAACAAGATATACAGTACGTAAATTAACACTTATAACAGCAGATGCACGCGTGAAAAATTGCGCTTAGACGTTTGTATGGCCAATCTCAATCGTATAGGCTACCGACCAAAATTTGTCACTCTTTTTCCAAAAAAATTCATGTCATTCTGTGCACTACTTGCAGTGGCAAAACATTTCTGGATTCGGGATTGGGATCGGGATTAAGCTCTCGGGATCGGAATTCGAGATCGGAATCAACAACACCCTCAGGATCCACTTCGAACCCTAGTCCACTCCTGCTGGTCCCTTTCCCATTCCTGGGTTACTCTTTCAAACCATGGCCCCGTCAAGCCGTACACACTTGAAATATTCATGTCCCTTCAAGCAGAGCGGGTCCACTCGCTTTGGCACTTTGGACTACACCGCGGTACACTTATGCGACAGTAAATATAGTGGCAAGCTTATGTAAAAGCACGTTCTTTATTATCCCCAGGCGCTGGCGAGACTAATAATGTTGTGGGGGCATTTTATGGACATGATAGAGCCACACAGCGAGGCCAAGTGCATGATTTCACTGTCTGGCTATCAAACGAACCATACACTTGAACTATAGAACGCGCTTTGAAAGCGATGTGTCACATGTAAATAAATAAGGTGCTTGTTGGTCCAATGAGGCGCACTAGGTGATAATGACGTTTTATGAATATTCTGGGTGTTCAATTACTGAAACACGCTAAATTTGAAATTTGAACGTACCATGAAATTTGAAACTGGCAGGCTATCCCATGTTGTAGGCTCTACATAAACCTGATTCTTCACCTTTTGGCTTTCCAGTCAGTGCCAAGATAAAATTCAGTGCCAATATCTATCCGAACAAGACGTTATCAAACAGCTAACCACAAAATGTCGCCCAAAAACCAGACAGGACCAATGGCCAAAACCACCCTGGTCGCGACACGCACCTTATACGAGAGGACCACCAGTCCGTATCTGAGTCGGAACTGTTCAATGTCGTACAACAGGCAGGTGGTGCCGACTTCCCCGCAGTCGTCCCTGCGCCAAACCAGACACGTTGTGTCGATGACAGCACCGAAGATGATGGGCGCCGGGATGTAGGCCACCAGACGCAACATCACTACTTGTAGACCGAGCGCGAACGCCTTCTCCTCCTCCGCCACCGCTCTGAAAGAGAAAATTTAGTTATTTGTCAAAATGATGTTGGTTGTCCGCTAACTTTACTGGGTTCCATGTCGATAAATGGGCATGATAACGAGTTTCCCTTGTTTTTCCCAACTTTAGCACTATTTTGAATTGACATGTAGCTTCCCGACCCAAACAGCTGTATGACTGCTCTCTTACTCATGCCTCATTATTCATTGTTTACGTATGACCAAAATGGTGTCCAGGCAACAGCAATGCGTCCGAGACTATAATGCACAAACAAGTGAAATAAATTGTCAAACTACATAGATCACGTGGCCCTTTTGAAGGTGTTAAATTTTGATGAGTAATTCAAGCATTCATAAATTGCAGACTGCATTGTGTAAAGGTGGCAAGGCTACTGTCATATCAAAAACTATTTTTGTATGTGTGTTTACAACAGGCGGATGAGTCAACAGGTGCAAAATCACACTCTTCAATTATCGATTTTTGCGTCAAACAAACTAGAATTTTGCAAGTTTGCAGATTTGTATGTACATTTCTCCAGATAATCCGGACAAGATGTATGTATATGAACAACTGCATCCCATCAGACACTCATTAATATTCAGAAAGACTCAGAATGTCCACGTGAGCTCTGATTGATAAAAGCACGGTCCCCGCCCGGCACAAAAAAACACTCAAACCACACACAAACACCGTGACACCTGTTCTTTTTTTGTCGGTTGAATATTTATTTGTTCAATAGCCGCAAAAATGCGCACGTCTAATAAAAAAACAGTGTGGAGTGGCCTAGGCACGTGTAAATGGTTTTATGAATAAAGTGACAACCTTTCCGTGGGCGCGCAAGGCCAAAAGGAAAATAATACATCAACCAGATACAACGAACGAGTAGGTTACTCATCGAATGAAAAAAGACGGAAAGTGTTTTATTGGCGCAATTAATGTTTACCCCGGCAGCCGTTTTCCGATTTATGTGCCAGGCATGGGAACTCTGGTAATATGACTATCAGAAAAAATGTATGTGCTTCGCTGATGCGGATATGCGACAAGACAAATAATAAGAAAAATCTTGTGCGAAATACAATCGAATCAGGATGAGCTACCCTGATTTTTCAAGTTCACTCAAGCACACGACATACACCCACCTCAAAGTGACCATAATGAGCGGCATCTGATTGCTGCTGGCAACGAGCGTGAGCACGAACAACAACAACATGAATGGTACAATCATACGACAGCTGTCCTGGCACTCGCCCAATTCGGCCACGACCGGACCCGTCAGTGACATTGCCTGAATCACAAAGGTGAAACATTGAATGGAAACGGGCTGAATCTTTGATAAAAGCGGGTCACCTAACCTGGGCCCCGTAATCGGTCTGCACCATTTGGACGGCTTGAGAATCGCGCGCCGCGTCCGTTGCGTTGGCGATACATTTGCACGAGGTGTATTTCTGGAAAATATGCAATTTTCAGAAAATTGAAAAAAATCTTGAGTGACCAAGGTACACCAGTTTTTTCAACCAACCAGAATTGATCGTTGTACTTTGCCGGCCACCGACTCGCGATAGACACTCTCCTCATCAAGTGACGTGCAACCTGTGCAAGAAAAAAATTACAAAAATCGCGCATAAAATTTCAAATAAATAAAACATCATAAAATTTATCAACTGAAGCCGTATATTTCAGCCAACATTCGGTATACTGTGAAACATCATCTAACCGGCATGACACGGCGAAAAGTACGTTTTGCCATCGATGCCACACAGCGGCTCAAAGTTGAACGGCGAACAGCTACAGTCCGTATTGCAGTGGTTCACCAGTTGGACTTGAGATTTGAGAAGCGGGCTGAAAGAGGGAAAGAAGACTGTTTCGAGGGGTTCTGTTATGCTCCTTCAGACAGGTGCAAGCTTTGTATATGGTGCGCGGTTTGCTTGTGAGAGGTTTAATCAAAGGTCATGGTGCTTGTGGCACGCTGTTGATTACTGGCTTCTTTTAGTCATTCTTACAATGTTTGGCTGTTGTGGACGTTGTTCATAAAAAAGAATGGACATGATAACAAACTTGATGGCGTTGCTTTGTCGGTTTTTGCGTTTTCTTTCATTCTGAACAGCGAATAAGATGCAAAGCTCCGTCCCCCCGGTGAGCGTATAAACCAGCCTTAGCCACCCACGTGCTTGCTTGAGCACTCTCAGTCATGTGAGCACGCCCCTACAGCTGGTGTGCCGGTTCAAGCGGTTGGTTGTTCTTGTGTCACACTAGAGTCGGCGGAACGTGTACATACTTCTAGACACACTATAGGCACAGCATGACGCACTAGACATTAGTGGCATGCATTGCCACGGGGTACCCAGACATACCGCAAACTGGAGGCATAATGTCCACCTACATGATGTACGTTTGTACATGCACGTGGTACGCACTCTTTGTGCACACACTCTATCGATCATGACTGTGGCTTGGAGAGTACACTTTGAGGCGACGAAACGCACTTTTCAATGCATATATGTGTCTGCTAGCAGGGCTACATGCACTATGGAGCACACCCAGGTTGTTATCATGCCCATTGGTGGGCAAACCCATGGTGATCGAAGTGTACATCGAAACACAAAGACAAAAGAATCAAAATATGGTCATTGAACACTCACTTCGGCAACGGTTCAATTTCATTGTAGGTCGAGAATATGCCAGCCATGTCGACATTGGGGCAGCCGAACCAGAAGAACAACGTGAGAAGACACAAAGTGGCAAAGTTGAACGAAAGCACGAGCACGCTGATATGTCTGCAATGAAGTTAGAACAGTGAAACATCATGTATTCACGATTTATTTTTGAAGAAAAACCCTGACCTAAGTTGGAGATTATATCGTTTCATGAGCCACGATCCCAAAAATATGCCAACTATGGCGCCCGGCACCGCCACGCCGCCCGTCAGAATGCTGGCGTCGGACTTGGTGAACCCGAATTGTGTTTCGAGGTATTTCGGCAGATACGTCGTGAAACCTGATTGAACAAGGAAATTATGCAAAGTGAAAGAAAATAATTCATAAATGCAATGGAAGAAAAACCACACCGGATACAATGGCCAGATCCATACAAGCGTTCAGCGACGCGATCATGTAGACAGAATTGGTGAGCAGACGAAAGACGGACAGTGGGATGCCTGAATTATCAAGGCGAATCAGGCAACTGGGATAATGTTTCATAGACTTTGACAGCCAAACTGCACTAACGTTTGAGCGCATTGATTTTCCCCTCTTCGAGTGTGAGCGAGTTCGGTACGGTCGTATCTTCACTTGAAGTCGGCGTACCTCGATGCTGCTGATAGGCGAAACTGTCACTTTTGTGCAGCGCGTCGAGATTCGGATTTCGGGCAAATGACCCTGCGCTGCCAGGGGTGCCCGCTGTGCCGGGCTGGCCCGACCCAGACCCGAAATTGTTGTATGGCTGGTTGTTCTTGCCGACAATGCCCGCCTGCAATTGAGAGCAACCCTAATGATCTGGGAGAACAGTCGCTTTTAAATTACCAGATGCGCGACTGAAGTCAGTTGGCAGATTGGCATGCTTGCTTCCGACATACATATACATACATAAGGTCCTTCAGACCAGAGTACAGCTAAGTTGTTATTCTGCAAGCAAACCCACCTGCGAGGCCGTTGTCTGCACCGTCACACCGTCGGCAGCTGACGATTGCGATTGTGGCAAGTGTTTAGGAAAGCCGAAGAAAGGCAGCGCCGCAATTAGATAGAGAATACCGAGCAGGATGAAACCGGCCCACCTGTAAGATGAAGAATGAATTATTTTCTTTTCATAGTGTTCTCTTCATGAAATATAAAATAAAAAGAAAGAGAAAAACCGTACCATAGCCCAACGACAGCCGAGTCAGGCAGATCGGCCGGTTCGGGTGGAGCAATGAATTTGGAAAGTGTGAGCGCGCCGAGCAGAAAGCCGCACACCGGGCCAAATGCGACCATTACATACATGCACGCTGCAAACGATAATTTTCTCTTTATTTTAATTTATGAATTTTCATGAATTGAATAAAGAGCAACCGACCCAAATAAACACTGGAGTTCTCTGCTGTGACATGATTGTCGATGTAGGTGGTACCCAGAGTGAAAATCGGTGACCCGCCAATACCGAGCAGAACCTGCGAAGTCAGGTAACAATGGTAAGATTAAAATCAAGAGAAAATGCCAAAATATAAAAAGAGAGCCTTACCTGAGCCAACATGAGAATGAACACGTATTGACTGGCTGATTCATGCTCAGCCACACATTGCTGCTCGGCGGTGAGATTGCCGGATGCAGTGACGGATGTTTGGTTCTGCGTAACAAATTTTACACTATTTTTGCTGATTTTTTTTACACTACAAGTGTGAAAAAAATCACACTCTGTGGTGACTCACCAACGTGCACATGTCGGGCATGCGACCGACTTTGATCGCCCTGATCAGGCTGTCATTGGCGAGCGTGAGTGGATTGGCGATGAAATGCGGCACGCTGAACAGAATCGAACCGGTGGCCAATAGCAGACCGCCGATGCCGATAAAGCGCGGAATGTGACCCCTGGACCCATAGTAGCTGACGAACAGTACACTCAGCAACGAGCCGAATTCGTACGAACTGATGATCAGACCGGCGGTCTTGGAACGAAGTTCGAACCTGCAGATCATCATCAAACAGTGTGGAACATTTGGAAGAGAAAGGAAAGAGAAAATCGCCATTGTCGCACCTTTTCTCGATTGTCGTGAGCACGGATGTCATGTAACCGGTGCACAGCGCGCCGTGGACAAGAATCAGAAAACAGATCGCCGCGCAGAACCATTTGATGTTGGTCCAACCGGGATGGTTTTGGATTTTCTGCCGAACGGCCGACGGTGTCCAAGATCTGGAATGGACTCGGGTTACGGTATCTGCGGATAACTGCAGACAGATCCGGTACATCGATACCAGCTTGGATGTCCCACGCGACTAATGGGCATGATGACAAGACAGTAATCAGGTCCTCAGCACAACTGTTGTGCAGCTTTTCTGAGTTCGCCACCTACAACCCCTAACTAATCCATACCTTTCGGAAGGCGGTGTGGGCGCGCCCTGCGTCGGTGACAAACGACCCGGTTGGTGCACCGCTGCCTCCTCATAGTAGCTGGGCGAATGATCGCTACTTCGATCGCTGTTCACGAACACGACCGATGCCACCGGCGGTGAGGAGGACAGCGCGCGGATCTGAAGAGTGACGACTTGGAGTTGGTTGGTGCCAGGCCTCGTCAGTGTGGCCAAATCGTCGTGATCCCTTGTGACTAACCGGTGTTGACGTCAGCGGCCCCGGTCGTGTGACAATAGCGTGTGGTGAGTCCGGGTTCGATCCGGCAGTCGTCTGAATAATGACATCTTCGGGCGTCACCGCCGTTTTCGAAGGCGTCTGCAAACACAATAAATTGTGAAGATTTCGGAAATTTTGAAAAAATGAAGAAAAAACTGAAACATCACAAAGTTTACACGAACCGATTTGCCGGATAATCGCTGAAACCGACTGGCGATTCGGTCTTTTATGAGCTGCGTAGTGTCACGTACACTGTTGGGAGGTGAGACTGCAAGAAAGTTCCTATGTGTACTGAAACATTAGACGATCAGAAACACTGGGCCTAGAAACAGGCAATAAGCCAAAGAATGGTAATTATGATAAGTTTGCCCCGTACCGGTTCGAGATGTCCCGGGGCCGGCTTCCATTGGGTCCGGGTGCCGGTTGCTCTCGCCTGGTACACCTCTGTCCATTTTGCTCACTTGAATTGTGTGTTTACCTCCATACCTTTCTGCATTTCATTTATTCATGGCAAATTTTATGAGTGGGTGTCTTTTGCGTGTGTCTGACGACTCCGCCAGCTATTTTTATTCGCTGGTTCTGAAAAAGGGCGAAAATTTTACATTTATGGCATGGCAGTCGCGGGAACGTTACCATGCCAACTTTGCAGCGAGCCAAATTTGATAAAACTGACACTGTTGTGAGAAAAACGGGAAACATGGCAATGAAAAGTTGTCAAAACTCAGGTTACAACTGTATCATCTGAGGCAAAACGACACATTGCATAAATTCCTGAAACAAGCCATTGCCATTTGTTTGCCATAATCATTCAAACAACAAGAGCTGACAACGCAATATTTTTGTTTGTTACCATGATGCCACAAAGAGCTGTCAGGGCAAATTACCTAGGAAATCAGGCTCAATACACAGTGTTTTGCAAACAACTTGGTTTCCAAAGGCCTCCATAGAGGCTTCAGGTCATCTATTTCAGCACAATGGTAGCTGGCACAGGCCACGGCAAATGGAGGGAACACCGCAAAATAATGCATGGAAGACCAAATTTATGGCCCAGCTTGGCATAGGCGCTATAACGGGTTCCCCTAAACATGTATATGGCCTTGGGATGAAATGGCTTGTGCTCCAGACCAAAACTGACGAACAGCCATGTTTCTAAAATTGTAAGCCATGCGCAACAACAAGTAGGAATGCGTGAAAAACAGCAGAAAATCTGTAGCGCGCACTCAAGAACAGATTTTAATACATAAGCCAAACCGATTTTTTTCAGGGTGAAAAAAATATTTTGCGCCGAAATTAATGTAGCAAGAAGATGTCACTTCGATGACAATGCGGGTGCTTCAACGCACCTGCCTCCATGAGCACGAATATCCAAACACCTACATACCGTATACATATACGAATATTATACCCACACACCTGCTGCACAAAGGAGCGGATAAAAGCGACATGAAGCACAAATTTGCAGGCGACGGCTCCAGAGACGGGCCATTTTTTATACCCAGCTATGTATGTCATGAATTTAATTGGTTCAAATAAATGCTCCAAACATGAAATGGTCTTCTTGAAATAATTCTGGCACAAAAACATAATTATAGTACATACCTGTTTGACCATCAACCCATCAGTCAGATTTTGATGAAAAGCCTAAGTAGGCGCCTTGCACTCATCAGAGACGACAAGAATATTGAGACGAATTCAGCACGAAAAGCCACCAAGAAACATGCGGTGCGCAGTGCACACCAGATGACAAAACAAACATTAGCGTAGAGCGGATGCGGGACAACGGAAATTTGATACAAAACAACGCCCGCTGCTGTCTCCTCACCGGCTGCTAATGCATATCAAGAACGACGCGCCAAGAGAGAGAGCTGCTTAGCTTTTTTCCCAATTTTGCACAAAAAAATTTTAAGTTCGGTTCGGGGAATCTGATGCTGCTGAAACGCGTGAGCGAACTGCCGAGTTGGAAATATGCGTGAAAGGAAAATTTTGAAAAAAAAAACGGGCACACAGCTGGTCCAATGTGGACTGCTTGCCTCGGGCTCAGATGGACCGAAGTGAGAACTTTCAAACAAAACTACACTCAGTGTACATACGGTGGGGAACCTTTTGCAAACGATCCGACCAAAGCAGGCACTTAGCATTTTCAGCATCTAGAAAAAAATATGAATGTGTATTCACACAGAGCCGGAAGTCCATGTACATATGTAGTTTAACTGACTCCTTTTGTGGGCCGAATTTTTCTCCTGTTTATTTACCACCACCTGCAAACTTTAGCCAGAATGCTAATGATGCCATCATAATGGTTAGGTTCAAGCATGACCATTACATGACAACATGCATAAGATCGTTCTGGCTATGGAACCTGCATACAAGTTGCCTTGCATCAGCTCTGAGGAGCTCCTTTAGGATTCAATGCCGGTGTCAGGTATATCTCAGCTCGTTGTCAACTCATGCAGTTGGGCTGGAAATTATGGACTAAAAGCAAGGCTAAGATGTAAATAGTAAGATTCCTCATTTAGGTATTTAACAAGCCGCTATATCCACCTGATGAGCTGTGTCAGTAGCGACATGATAATGAGGGGAACCTTGAGAAGCCTTGATAACAATTAGTCATGTAAGCTGCGACAGATCTCGAATTTAGCATAAGCTGGCGGTGACTGGTGCGAAATGAGAAACATAATGGAACAAGTTGAAAACGAAAAGTGCAAACGAAATGCATACCACAGAAAAAACGCACGGAAATGCCCAAAAAACCCAATCCCAGAAATGAGTCAGGGCAACGAAATTGCACACGCACACATCTCAAAGTTAAAGCGACAAAAAACCGAAACACGCAGCAGAGCAAAAAAACAGACCGCTGAACGGTCAATACGCAAGAGAATTGAGAAAAAACGGCCGAACGCAAAGTTGAATAAGATGGTTGGTTGATCGGGTGTGAGATAAAGTTGAGCCGTTCAGCTCCTTGCAAACATGCGTTCTCGTGGCTGCGGCTTGGCCACTGACTGGCTGCCGTGTTCTGCCGAGAAAAGTGTGTTGCTTGACCCATATCTTCGACGAACAAACATAAATAAAGTTAGTCATTTGAATCTGTCAAACTAGGTTTGTGTGTAATATCACAATTGTGGCTAACAGACCGAAGGTCTACACAGCGCAGGCATTTTTTTAAATTACCGAAGCCGACGAAAGGTCCGTTGTCACGGGTATGACAAGAAATGCGCCCGGCTTAAATTCACACGAACGCAAAAACCGCCATCAGTGCAGCTGAACTGGGCGTCCCGTCCATTAAAGTATGTAAGTTATCGTTTGAATGAATGGTTTAACGATGGGGGCTTTCGAACAGTTTATCAAGTTATGAAAAGTGCACTGAATAGCATTCGGATTTCATGATAAAAAAGCCAGGCGGCGCAGATAAAAATGTCAGTTTATTCGTATAAGACCCACCACGGAGTCGACCAAACTTTGCCAAGAAAAGTGTTCCAAATGAACTTTTCAAAATAAAGTGGCCTGATTAGCCACATGTGGAAAGCCGGGCGCTATGGAACGCTCGGATATATATTCTGCATCCGGGTGAAGTGATTTTTAATGCACAAAAAATCACAAAGTGAAGCACAACGTGTTTTTCTTTTGGCAAACGCAAGCTGCAAGCAATATAAGAAAGATTTGGAGCACAAATTGCAAGCACTCCACGTGGTCTGGTCACAACCCCGCATATTATGTATAGGTTGACCTTTCTCTGGTCTGGTGCAGTCTCAAAATTACCATGTCGCGTGGATGGCCTATAATTTGAGTCACGTATCAGGGCAAAAAGTGGCTGGTTGAAAGGAAGCAGCGCAAAAAGAGGGGGAGGCGGGAGCCACACGCAGCGGGCTTGCCAGCATGCAAGCATCTTACAATTTACTGTCATTCTTGGCTTTACGACGACCCTTCGTGCTACAAGCTGAGGACATTTGAGCTTGGCGGGAGCCCATCTTGCATTATGCAAACAAAATGGCCCTAGGGGACGCGTTTTCTCACAGACTAAATGTGACCACGTGGTTTTTCTGAATGCAGTTCGAAACAAAATATGTAATCCTTTCTCAGAATAATAGGGCCCGTGATCGGATATAAAGTCATGTGATCCGGATTAAGCGTTGTGTGGTGTATTAGAATGAATCAAAGCACACATAGTCAGCTGCTATACGCGCGACTTTTCGATACAAAAAGTCAATATTCGGGTACGAAGGTGCTCCAGAGAAGTTCTAGAAGTTCTGCAATGAAAGAGAACGGTGCGATGGTTTGGAAATCATGCAGTGCAGGAGAATTTGTTCAGCTGGATAACATCCCACGCCATAATGCATGTGTCTCACGAAAAGTTACATACTGCGGATATGTGCTGCGCCAGGCGTAACTGCTGACTGGGCTTCGTACTTTGTAAGTCCATACACTGGAAATCTTGAACAAGTCTGATCCTATTGGCTTTGGGCACAAGCTCAAAAGTCAGACCTGCATTAGGCAAGGTCACCCCTAATCGGCGGACAAAGGTTGGCACTGCTCAATGAGATAGAAGCGGGCGATAGTGATGTTACGGAATACATATGTGCATCGACATTGTTTGGGTGCGCGACAGATCAAAAATATTTTTTTGGAAAATATTTGATGGACCTTTTTAAAGGCGCCGTTCGTCCAGCTGTGACACATGCTTCATCTAGGCCAACTTTGTGAAACCATAAAACGAACACGGCTTTTCTAACCTTGACGTCGAACAGTATACGTGCGGGCGGTATTGAAATGAAACATACAAAATATGTTGCTCATACTCAGCATTCAGCAACACATACACTTCATTGATAATGGACAACAGTCGTGGGCAGTGCTCGCGCTCACACCAGGGGAGACCCAGCTGTGAATGTGATAAAACAGCGGGGCTAAAAATTGGGGCCACCTTTCCGCATTGCGTTGGAATTTACGATCTTGCATAATACACTACCGTTGTCGGAATGTGCAAGAGCACAAAGTCAGTCAGACATACAGTACTTAAAAGTTCATATTGCAATGGACAGTACAAAATCACATTGTGAACCGGATTTTGCTGAAACATCTGCCGCCTTGGAATAAATCATAAGCGCAAATAAAAAGTAAATCAAGATGGTACCTGGAGACAAACGCCTTGCAGAAAGATAAACAGATACAGTATGTAAGGGTCCTTCTGGCACACAATCTAGGGTAACGAATGTGAGCTTGAGCACCAGAGATGTACACGTCACACAAACAGAGCACCAGCCTGTGGTGTGGCTAGAAGCAAACAGAAGGTCCCATGGTTCGTTTCACGACGCAGCACCGCCTGCAGCACTCGCTCTGTTGTTGTCAAGCTTTGTTGTGACGCGAAACTTTGCGGTGAATATCTTGCACCCTCTGCAAACGTTATGCGTGGCGTAGAAAATGTCGATCGTATAAACCATCCAACCAACCTCATCTCATTATTTCGTCACGCAAAATTCATGCCATCAAACATTTAGACGCATCCGCTCTCTCGACTCAAGTCTCATGTGATAAAACTTTGTTGGTCACATAGGGCGCACGTGTGTGTATAGGGGCATAGAAGGAGCATGGCGAGAAGTCTCCGAAGACGCTCGAAGAGTACTCCCAAGCCCGACACTGGTGCACAAAGTTGTTTACGCCGAAAAAGGACGCCCTAGGCCACACACACGCGCACACTTACAGCACATGTAGCCACAAAAACAGACAGCGTTTACTCTTTTCTTTTTATCAAATTTTCGAAAAAGCAGCAGGAGCTGTTTTGATACGCTACGCATTTTCTATCTTTCCAGCAGTCTCCAGCTAAAAAAAGTCCTCGCACCTTGTGAAATATCGAACAAAACTCACGCTTCTGATACACTACAGGCTGGATTACTAGTCTTCGCCTTATTCGACTGTTCTCCATTATTTTTTATTATTCATCACAAAACTAATGGAACAGAAGTAACGTATACTGAAAGCAGAGAGCGTTCTTTCAGAAAGCAATATGACATTGAACACACGAGTATTGAACATATTGTATCCTGTTTATGTGTGAGCAGTTTTTTTCTCTTTGTGGAAAGCGAAGTGGTGAAGGGCGTCCTTCAATACACATATAGCAAAGGGTGTGAAAGTGAACAAAAAAATAGGAAAAGAAAGAAAGAGGAATGCAAGTTTGCACTGACGCTGTAGACAGTTTGTTGCAAAAACGTGTCAAAAAATTCGCTCCCGACACAGGGAAAACCACATCAATCCACTAAACAACCATTACATCTCAAAAGGTATGCAGTAGCAGCTATATAGGAGCATAAGCAGCTGCTCGGGCAGAAGGTATATGAGCACTGAAAACACGTAACCCCGCTACCCCACTTTCAAGCCATCTGACTCTTGACTAAACTGGACTTTGGACTACTTAACAAAAGTTTCAGAAAGACGATAAGCACACTTTTCCACCACAAAGTTTCGGTCAAATAAAAATGAATGTTCGCACGTGCGCGAACGAATTTTATGGAACACAATCTAACGCTTTGTACACAGTACTTGTACGTACATACAGTACATACAGTGTATAGTACCAACATACTATGTACACTTGAATGTACTGTAGCCGAATTGAGTTAAGCGGTTTACAGGCGCACCAGCCGGGTCACAAAGAAAGTCATAAAAAGTGTTCTCTCTCTCTCTCAAAGCAAGTCTGACGCCATGAACTACAAATAAAAGCCGCTGACTCAAACTTCACGTTTTACTAATCGAACAAGTTCATTTTAAGGAGCTTATGTTCGCTACATTAAGTACCCAGTGGCTATCCAGACAGTATACGGGACAGTCAAAAGTGCTCATGGCATATGGTGAGTTTTGTAAAAACACCAAAAATCAACAACAAAAAAAAAAAAAAAAAAAAAATAAAAAAAAAAATAAAAAAAAAAAAAAAAAAAAAAAAAAAAAAAAAAAAAAAAAAAAAAAATAAAAAAAAAATAAAAAAAAAAAAAACAAAAAAAAAAAAAAAAAAAAAAAAAAAAAAAAAAAAAATGTAGGTATATGCTTGTGTACAACGAAGCCCACGTGGTCGTTCAAAAATGGTCCCGCCCATGAAGCCAAACGTATTATTCCAAAACGGCTGATGTGTACTCACCGACACCAAGCACAGATGAAATATGCATGTCATCTCGAACAGGGAAATATGCATGTCATCTCGAACAGGCTTTCTACGTTTGGCTCAGACCAGAGACCCACAGCCGAAAAAGCAAAGCCCACTGAAAACGTAAACCACACACATGGAGTTGTCTGAGTCTGAGTGCAAAGTGCGATACTCAGTTTGGGGAAACACTCTTTTAGCGTATCACAAGTTGTGTGGGCATGGTGCGATGTTGAAAACGTCGGTGGCGCTCTCGGGAGCAAAACTAAATCCCCCGCCGGAACTTCGGGGTTCCAGCGCTTGTGTGATGACGTCAGCAAAACGCCGCAGTTTCTCTTTTTGCAACGCCAACTTATGGGCTATTATTATAATTCAGTAAGACATGCCACAAGCACACATTATGTGACCGGCGTTTTTTAGCACAAGGGCCAACGGAAGATGAAAAAGAAGACGGTTAGATATGGGCGCGGAAAAAATTGGTTACAACAGCATTCGGAGGACTGAAGCACGCAATCACGCAAAGTGGACGCGTATAGCAAAAGCAGTGAGTGGCAAAAAAGGAGCATTGGCTTCTTCTCTAGGGCGTCGAATTGCGTTGCCATAAAGATCAGAGCGCCCTTGTGGCCGAGAAGGGCCTCTTTCCACCACAGAGAACCTGACTGATTCAGAAAAAAACACATCAAGTGTGACGACAACACATGTATGTATTTGGAACGCCAACGAGAGAAAAAGAGCAGTCAAGCATGAATGTATAAGCCGCTGGAGTGCCTTTGAGTGGAAAACCGCGAAATGGTGCACAAATTTGGCTCCCTGTCAGTCATGTTAGCGGCGACTTGCCTTGATGTGATCTAATCGAATATGTTGTCCCGGTGGTGCAAATGCGCGTGCCAAAAAACGCCTGGAGCACGTTCTTTCGCGGCTGCTGCTGCAACATGATTGATTTATGGGAACCTTTATCGAATCGAACCCCCAGCGGTGCGTGTGTGTGACACAAGTTGACAGATAAGATAGACACCTAACCCAGTCAAGGTCCAGCCAGACCGGGCGCTGCTGACGCAATGACGCATAATAATGAACGTGGAGCGACAGTTATACAAAATTGGCGTTGCGAGGACTGCGGAAAAGGGTTGCTGCACTTTTTGGACAGACACTTTAGCTGGCGTTGGGACATTGAAGATTGGACCAGCCTATCGTTCATCAAACGTATGGGATATTGCAATTGCGTATTTGGAAATGAAACTTTTGCGGTCACGTGGTCGTGATTGGATTTGACGCCACCAATCGAGACGACCAGGTTAACCAAGTGCTCCCTTGCTGATTGAGGAAAAACAGTTGAACGAAAAAAATTAACGCAAATTCATTGAAACGGAGAAATTTTGAAACATTTCTGTCCATACTCACAACGGCAAATTGATCGAACTGAGAGAGCGAAAAAGCAGGTGCGTGGGCTGTGATCTGGGCGCGCCTTTGACAGAGACAAAAGACTGAAAAAGAAACAGCAGATATGAAATCTTTTGCAACGTCACACAGAGACAGAGGCAGATGTTGTTGAAAACATTGAAGAACACGCACCACCACCGACATAAACGGGGGAGTTTCATTGTTTGGGTTTTATTCTGTGCAGTGTCTTACCAAGCAATAGTGCAATGAACGTTGATTAAACTGCGTGCGTGCAACCAGCCTATCAACCCGCACGAACGCCACGACAAATAACACTCATCCACACACGCAAAAGCATGAAGAAACGTTGCATGATAGTGTGGTGTGTGAAGTTGGGGGGCAGATGCGCGTGCCGCATGCGCTGAGGTGCTTTGTTTGGTCGATTACATTTGCATGTTGAATTTAAATTTGCGGACGTGTAAATTAAAAGCTTAGGATACATTTTACCCGTGAAGAGATGACGTCGTCAAATCATTATCACAGCGCGTGTTATATAATGGAAGCAAAAAAACAAACAAAGTGGTCGGGAGTGTGCAATGATGGAAAAAAACACGTAACGGTAACAAAATTGATACCGCTGTTACAGATAAACAAGCAGGGAAATAGAGAAATCATTCAAAGCGGTCCTCCTGTGCGGCTGAGAGTGCGCTGTTAAACCACACGATAACTTCAGACCTATGAACACCAGTTTCACGTTTGGGCAGGCAATGGTGAATAGGTTACTGATAACTCTATATTTTGTTTTCGGGAGTAAAAACTGGTTTCGAACGCAAAGCTTTCCACTTAGTCCGAAACATATTGTACCATCACAACTTCGGTAGCACAAACATCAATTTACAGACACATGCGGCCGGCTGCGTAAATGCAAAGCGGGGGAATTGGGTTTGTCTTGTCGGGTTGCGCTGTGCACAATGTTCCATAAAATGTGTTGTCCCGGAAATTAATGAAAACTTTCAGTTGCCTGATTTCTCAATTTACAAATCAAAAAAGACTAGAATTAAGAAAACTACAAACCAGCAGATTTACAAAATCCAATCAACCGTGCAGTTAAAAAAAACAGAACGTAGTTCTCACAACCACCTAAACTTGTCTTGCCAGCTACAATTGGAGTAAATTGGTCCCAAAATCGACGATTACAGTTTTGGTTTTCGGCCAACTGTTGAGCAGCGCCGCCACTTTTCAAATGCGAAGAACTTCAAAAAACCGCAAGGTTTTTATGACCGTCAGAGAAAGTTTTGTTTCTGACCTCCAATTATAGGGCGTTTTCTCTTTTGGTCGACAAGAAAAATTACCTTATGAACGGCGACAGAGATACAGGGCCATACCAATTTGCGCGCGAAATCGTTTTGGAAAATGAAAACAAAGAGAAAATGAGCACAGAACGGCCATTGGGTTTGATGAAATCTGAAATCAGCAATGCAAAGTGCGCTGCTCCACATCCACATCAGATACTGCCTGCAGTGCATACATGTGCGTGATTGGGGGAGCAGAAAGAAAAGAAAGTCGGTAAGTCAGTCATAGCAGATATGTAGGTACGTTGAGCAATCTTATCGCCTCTGTTTGTCTGTCTATCCGCACTGTGTTGCTATTTGTTGAACACCTAATGTCACAAACTGTGAGGTATGGTGCAACGTTGTCATTCGCAATATAGTTTATATTTGACAATGTGTTGCGCGCGCGTGGACAAAGTTTACTTTACTGAAACACATCGCGGTCGGTGTCGTCTTCAACGCATAGCACTGCACTGACTGACTGGCTGGCTGGCTGGCACTGCACAAATGTAAATCTTCGCATCCACAACGTCCCCTGCCTACTGTGCTACACCTGTGGCGCCTGGTGTACACTGCGAATCAGACGACGCACTATTTCATCGTGCTGTCTTGCACGCGGTCCCCGGTCTTGCTGTATCTTGTGAAATTGACGGTTCGGCACACAGTTCTGGGCAAATAATTTGAATGGTATGTATGATTTAAAAAAAAGCAAAAAACGCGATTATGGATGAAATAGTAATGAATTTATGCGTGAGCAAGCTGAGTACAAGAACAGTGGCAAAAATGAGCCAAGTATTCGTGAAGTGAAAAAATATAGTTTTAAAAAGCTCGTGGGGTTGAAAAACTATGATCGTAGTTTGTACGAACACAAATGTGTTCTACAAGTCACAATATCCACACACGAAGTGCAATTCTATTCTATTTCTAGTATTAGTTTAGATGTTGAATTTAACAAAGGAAAATTAACCAACGAAAGTGCTTTCTTATGTGACTCAAATCAGAATAAAACTGGATCCGTGCGAACGTTCACAAATGGAGAACAGTTAAACTTTTGAAAAAAACGACACTTCAAGAATATCTGGTTCACCACAAAGAGAACAAAGGATTTGGACATCTGAAACATTGTCACAATAAAAATGGAAACATTCGTCCGAATTCGTCAAAAATCGGACAAGATCAGACGCGCTTAAATTACCAGTGGTCAGAAGCAGGGATAAATGGAAACGGTTGGAGTAAATAAATGTAAAAAACTCAGCTCTGGCGGAACCAAATAGTCACCCCCATCACACCACAGTTCCTCATAAAAGGAGCCTTGCGTTGCACTTGCTCTCTGTTTTGGATTGGGGGTGAAGCGCTAGAACAACGATAACTGAGATAGAAAGAGAATGTTTCAGTGTGGATGGTAAACTGCACGGCTTTTCCTAAACAACTTTGCGGGGTGCATTGCGTCTGGTGATGTCATCTGGTGCTTACTGCTTGTCTTGCTGAGGTAGCAAACACCAAACAGCATAATATTTGGAACAATTGAAAACAGAAAACCGCAGTGAACGAAACCACAACAATCAATAATCAATTTGTAAACTTTAGCCACGAATAAGAGATGCAATGTGCATACATTGAATCCCGATGTCCCCTTGAGTTTCCACGTCCCCCTGATATATGAAAGTAAGTACATATGCCATTTAATTACATGTGAGTCAACTTGGGGTTGTTACGGCTCGCTAAAACTGACCAATGGAACACATGTACACTGAATCGGTCATCATGAATCACCATCGGCGGCATCGGGGTTAAACTAGAAATTGGTTAAATTGCATGTATGGCTTCCGAATGACATGAAACGCTAAAAAAAGTCAGTCAATGTCAGTATTTTAAAGTTGATTTGTGGATCACGGGGAAATCGACCAAGATTAGTCCCCTTCCCGATGCCACCGATGGTGGTCACCGTAACCCCCCAACTCGGTCAGGGTACCTCCGATCGAGATAGAAAGGACATATTCGGAATCAGGGTAAAAAATGTTGCTCATACTGCGTTGTCCATACATGCAATTTGACCAAATCCTGGTTTAACCCCGATGCCGTCGATGGTGATTCATGATGACCGATTCGGCGTTATATGTTCTATATTGGTCAGTTTTAGCGAGCCGTAACAACCCCAAGTTGACTCACATGTAATTAAATGGCATATGTATGTACTTGCTTTCATACATCCGGGGACATGGAAACTCAGGGGGACATCGAGGCCGGTTGACATCGACACCCAGGAAGACATTGAATCCGAATCATGTATAAACGGTTAATAATCAGTTGCGATGATGGAAGAATACGCCCACGCTGAAAAAAATTCACATCGGTTTACGGCGGTTCAGTTAAGCAATCGTCGATCAGGTCCTTGATTCGCAACTTCTCAGTTGATTTGATAGGTGCTGTTCCACACTTGAATTTGCATTTCGGTCTGTTACCACCTGGGTCCAATAGATCGATGGCCGACTGACGGTCAAAATCCCTTTTTGCGTCACTTTGTTGCGCGGAGATCGTTCATCATGTGTACAACTTCGGCGAGGAAGGCGATTCATACTAATCCTAATGCATATTAGTCGCACAATGGCTATATAAGAATTCATCAAATCAATCCTGATTTTCAAGTTCAGTCACTCTTAACCACTGTGCTATTTGTGATTTTCACAAAGCATTTTCAGCTAAAAATAATCTAGCAGATCAACCACGTTGCCGCAGGTCTGAAACATTCTCCTTACTACACGCCTTGTGTGCGATCACGCAACGCAACGTCATGGTTCCGTGCTTTTAGGGCCCAGCGTGCATTAGGGCCCAGCGTGCATTAGGGCCCACGCTACATTAGGGCCCGCGTGCATTAGGGCCCACGTGCATTAGGGCCCGCGTGCATTAGGGCCCACGTGCATTAGGGCCCACGTGCATTAGGGCCCGCGTGCATTAGGGCCCATGTTTCATTAGGGCCCATGTTGCATCAGGGCCCAGCGCTCATTAGGGCCCAGCGTGCATTAGGGCCCAGCGTGCATTAGGGCCCACGGGCATTAGGGCCCGCGTGCATTAGGGCCCACGTGCATTAGGGCCCGCGTGCATTAGGGCCCACCGTGCATTAGGGCCCACCGTGCATTAGGGCCCACCGTGCATTAGGGCCCACCGTGCATTAGGGCCCACCGTGCATTAGGGCCCAGCGTGAATTAGGGCCCTAAAAACTGGGTACCTACATACACGGTCAATTTACGTAAACAAGCGATTATAAAGGAATGGCACGCGATTGCGCTGTCGCTTGTCATGGGCATGATATTAAAGCAACGAAATCATCAAACCGGTATCGCGAAGCGATGAATCATCTATACTTGTTGTGGATCGTTCCCAACGCAAAGCAACCATTTTTGCGCGATGTGGGATCCGTAAGATGAGCGTGCATGCACGCACCCAAACACGCATAAAGTGTCAATTTGCTCATGACTGCAACTCGAACCGTTTTGATCGTTGGAGGTTGAACTTTGGTCTACAGTATGAAATTTGCCTTCCTGCGCAACGCGGTGATAATTCACAAGATACATACGGTTGTGCACGTTCAGTACGGTTGCTGTTTCGGGTGTAAGACCAGTGGGTACGTCAAGCACACAGCAGTTTCAACACTGAGCTCGGTTCGGACATGAGCAACTTATTCGTTGCAATGTGATTTGGAGAACGGCATTCATGCGGATATGTACCTGCAGTACATACCCTATACTATATATGTATGTACTTTTTAGCCACCGCCCTTCTTCTTGCAGCTTCAGGCACACTGCGGCTGTTGGTTTGTGAGAGGACTGACATTTCTGCACGGCATCACAACCTCCTGGCACCAACCGCTCAATCCGTAACGAACCTACTGTACATGATTTGTTGAACTGATCTGCTGTTTTGATAGCGGGAAAGAATCACCATGTTGCAAAGTGTGCATAAATAAGGCTGTCATCATAAATGTGCAGGACATAAACGCGGCCCACACTGTCGAACCCGTTATCTGTCAGTCGCTCTGAAGCGTCCGGTCCCGTAAGTGATGTTTCACACTACTTAGCTCGTGTAAAGGACTAATGGACCGTGGGCCCTAATTCACGCTGGGCCCTAATGCACGGTGGGCCCTAATGCACGGTGGGCCCTAATGCACGGTGGGCACTAATGCACGGTGGGCCCTAATGCACGGTGGGCCCTAATGCACGTGGGCCCTAATGCACGCGGGCCCTAATGTAGCGTGGGCCCTAATGCACGCTGGGCCCTAATGCACGCTGGGCCCTAAAAGCACGGAACCAACGTCATTGCCCCGCCCCGTCCCTTTCCCTCTTTACGAATCAGGAAAAAAAATTGACCAATTCTTATAAAGTCATTGTGCGACCAATACGTCTTGGTTAGTAGCAGCAGTCCCATGACGATTGCGGTCTTCAAATTCATCAGCCGCAGATCGACTCAGTTGACAATCAATTGTTGTTCAATTCAGGCATTTGTCAATTCGGGCATTTGTCAATTCGGGCATTTGCCGGTCGTATACGTAATTTTTGGCAGGGTGAAACACTTGACTTCGAATAAAAACCATCCTTCAGGTGAATACCGAAGCGTATGTATCATGAGTTCCACACAATGGTTGCACCTTGATTTCTACAGCAATACAAATAGCAAGAAACCATACTGAAAGGTTGGCTGAAGGATGAAACTGCCTTATTCGGTTTCCACTATGACTGTACGTATTGCTTACGTTTACTTTCCTTAGCAGAAATTGAGACATGGGTACCAGTATGGTAACGCGGAGCGTATGCATGCTCTTTCGATGCAGACAAACAGTTGCTTTCCTTGACTTCGGCTCAGCCTCGAAAGAATGTTTTTTTCGTTTTTAGAGCCCACGAGCCAACGACAACGCATTTTCTGACCAGGTACCAGCTGCCAGGATAAATTGCTGGATCCAATGTGTGATTCATATCGCTTTAACTTTTTTCTCATTATTTTTTCTGACGCGGCCCTCGGCTTATGGTGATCTTAGTTTAATTAACTAATGAGCCTGGCAGTTATGTAATTTTACCTTTCTCATTTCCGAAGCTGAGTCAGATGAACGCTTTAGTGTTATTTCTAGTAAGCTTTGCTGTAAGTAATACGTTCAGCACGTCAACATGTTCGCTCACAGATTTTTTGGCCCTGTCACTGCCAGCGAGCTGCATGTGAGGACCGATCATCGATCTTTCACAACGGTACTGCTTTGTATGTATATACCGGTGCTACTTTGCCAAGATAATCTCTTAGAACCACTAAAGGCTTGATGGCAAATCCTGGGCTAAATCTTCGTTGTGCGTTGGCTTTATTTGTTAAAAACCGCAACAGTCTTCCTATTTTTCTTTGCTCTACTGCTCAACGCCATTTAACACCCGTACATGTATCAATACCTGTCTGTGCGCCAGAGGAAGAGAGTGACAGCGTGATTCTCTTGTAAACAACATTCATCCTTTAATTTTCACCGCACAAACTTCTGTTGTGCGATTTGGTGGACCTGCGGGGTACGATCCTCGTGTTTCGCGCAGGCCAAGCTCGTGGTAGCGTCAAGAACTACCGTAATCCTGCTGATTTTGTCACGGATTACCAAGAAAATAGGAATATGAGTAAAACGTGGCGTAAAAAATTGGCCGCGGGTGAAGTTAATTTCTTTAGAATGTGTCAAGACTTCAACAGAATCTCGACAGAAGTATTCAAGTTGGACTTTATACCCGAGGAAGTCGTGGCCCGAACCAGCGAAATCGTCGAGACATGCCGTACGCGTACGATGCTTTTCGATGATCTCAAGCCATTGAAGAAATTGGCGGAATGGCTCGACATCGAGAAGAGCAAGAAAAAAGAAAAAGATCGGCTGCAGCGCGTGCAAGAATTGATGAGTTGTGCCGAAGAAGCCACCGTCGACTTGTCCGAAGAATGTCCAGCGCTGTGCCCGAAAAACCCACGAGCCCCCTTGTCGAATGCCGCAATAGCGCAGAATCCAAGGAAAGTGCCGAGGAAAAAGCTGAAATTGCGCAGAAGAGAAAAAAGAAGAAGAAGGAGAAAGAGTAAAAGAAGTAAGTGAAGAAATAGAGGAAACGGAAGGTGATCAAGGGACAGGAGAAGCAACGTCGTCAATTTTTTGTAGCTTCGGATATCGATTGTAGGACGAAAGGAGACAAAAGTGAAACTGTGACTGAGCGACTTTCCACCATCTTTTCCTGTAAACGCCCACATTTTTTTGTTCAAATCCTCTGGGGGAAGGGAGGAGGTAGAGAATAACAGCGTGATTCTCTTGTAAACAATATTCATCCTTTAATTTTCACCGCATAAACTTCTGTTGTGCGATTTCTAGTAACCGTATATGGTTGGTGCATCGCCGGGCATCTGGTAGGTACATATCCACAAGGGTGCAATTTTTATCCATCGTTATTAACCAGAGGAGCGTTAATAAGACGCTTTCCTGTCTAATGACTGGACGTGCGCTATGCGACCGGATTTATTTTGACTAGAGTGCAACTTCCCGGATGGGCCCGTCGTACTGGAAAGCATCAGAAAATTCTGATTAGCTTTATGTATAAACCATGAACACATTTTTCATACATCAGCAGCACTCACAGCTTGTGCCAGCATAGTTGGTTGGTGTGCAGAATACATAGCTTCTGTTTCGGATCCATATGACCGACAGGCGCCGCAAATATTTTCTTGCGTCATTGGCTTAGTTTTTGTGTGATAACTATATTATACTGTATATATGTATCATTATTCGGCACTTTAAGGTTGTCAGATTCATTAAAAACGTGGATTTCTTCGAATAGTTCGCACCAAATTCAATACGCCGCAAGCAAGTTTTTTTGGCCAAAACAATATCAAATGTTCAACAAGATTGTCGCCAGACTCTGCGTAATCTGACCAACCAATGGCCTTAATGAAGTTCTCAGAATGATCTAATCTGCCCTGTGCCTTGAGCATGCAGAGACGAGACGAGTTAATCATAGCGTAGAAGCACTAGATTAGGCCAATATTCGTCCCGTTATAACTGCCACCGTTGCGTGTCCCACTCATAGTCAAGTTAGGCTGACTTTAATAAATATGACAGAGGGAATTCAACGTTTGTATAGGACATTATTTAGTTTCCATCCGTAAAAACTGTCACAAACACACGTCTTGTTTATGCGCATTTCGTGATTTGCTTTTCTCGGCTGCGACTGTGGTTGACACAAGTACAGAACTTAGTGATTCAGGGCACTCAGGGCATAATGAATGACTGTCAAAGCTCACTGTGATAAAATTTGAGAAACCCCAGACAGACCGGTAAAAAAATTGCTGTCCACAATGATCGCTAATTCTACGAATGCGATGCGTCATGATCCGTTTCGCAACTGTGTTGCGTGTCTGCCCATTGGTGTCCAGGCGCTCTTCACATGCATCTTCACGGTGATCACGTTCATTGGCCTATTTGGCAACCTCTTCGTCATGTGCGCAATCGCCCGGTCGAAACAGCTGCGCAAAGCGTCGCTCAACTGGTTGTTGCTTTATTTGGCAATCGCCGATCTTGGAAATATTGTCTCTGTGTTGCCAGACATTATTCAGGTTTGCGTATGTACTAAAGCATCATCACAATTTATTCTTAACTTGTAAGCTTTAAACACGGGTTTTTTGAAAGTGACAGTTGTGGTCTTTCAAGGTTAAGCCAGTGTTTGAAATCTGAACTGTTGTTGAAAGTAAATTTATCGGTATAAATCACAGTCGTCGAGTGACATTTCAAGACCAATCGGCTACTCAAGAACGCCGGAGTCTTTCAAAAATTATTGGGTGGAATTCACCAAACAAAGTCAAGCTCACCGTCATACCAAGTTCAAAGTCAGGTTTCGGGCTGACAGAGCAGTAGACACGATTTTGTAAACGAAGGGTCAACTTTGAGGCATGACTGGATGCTTTTCTGTCCTTATTATTGTTTTAAGGATGTAACACAAGCGTTTTGGATGAGTATCTCTTAGTTTTATAATTTTCTGAAAGAAGATAAAGAACTAAATGGGTGATCACCAACGGCGGTGCAAAAAATTTCAAACGCCGTCAGTGATCGCAACATTATTTCAATACCACAGGGCAGAAGGTCCTAAAACTCGGAAATACTCTCCCAAAACGCTTGTGTTATATCCTTAAAATAATATTTTCTCGGGAAAACCGTACAATCGCGTAGAACAGCGCTTTAAAATTGACATTTCGTTTAGAAAACCGCGTCTTGTCCATCAGCCAGCGTGACGCTGGAACATCTGACTTTGAACTTTGATGATGAGGCTAACGGTGAACATGACTTTGTTTTGTGAACTCCCCTTATTGGCCCATATTTCTAACTGGTAGATCACGATGGACACGGGCTGGATCTATCCGATGTTCACATGTCCGATCTTCCGCTATCTGCAAGAAACGTTCCTGTACGCGTCGCTGCTGCAACAGATCTTCATCTGCTTCGAGCGTTTCATCGTCGTCTGCGTGCCACTGCAGAAGGATCGTATCCTCAATCGACAGAACATCTCGGTCGTCTGCGCCGTGCTCTGGATCACCGCCGCCGTTTGTGCCCTGCCATACGTTCTGTACCAAAGAGTTAGTTCGACAAGAAGCCCTGTCAATAATGCCGTCATCGCTCTCAGTTTCCGCACCACCTTTCCTAAACTTCCTATCCTTCTCGTGTGTCAGGTGCATTACTACGGTTTCCACGCCGTCTGCGATTGGTCGGTGAAATGGAACTCAACGGCGCATGGCATTATCTTCATCGGATCGCATCGGCTCTTAACGCGAGAATCGTTGCTCGCCTTCAAGGTATGCATGAAACGACGGCCTCAAAAGTCAATGGTGGTTTTTCCACAATCTTGTACAAATGCTTGATATACCAACGCAGGTGTTTGAGTGCGTGTCGCTGTACTTCATGCCATTGGTCATTATGGCTGGTCTTTACGGTTAGGAAGTTATTCACTTGTTTTAGTGCGTGAAGTTAGCATCCTCAATACCGTGTTGTGCGCAGGCAAGACGTGTCATACGTTGATGCGCAATAAGACCGTGTCACATTTGTACGCATCAGCGCACATGATCGAGTACGTGCTCAAGATTCGTCGGAGCGTGGTGAAAATGCTCGTCATCTCGATCACCATATACTTCTTCTGCTACTCGCCGATTCAGAGTTGGTGAACTGAATCCATTTGATCAAAATTCATCACGAATTCGTTCCGTTCAAGATATCCATATGCATGTATAGTCCAACCACGAGCTCATGAGACGACACTTCTTAAAGGTTGCTTGGCCAGATTCAAAATGCGCCGGTGGCACGGGTTTTCGCAAACAAAAGAAAGAGATTGGGCTGACAGAGATGGTGACAAGTTCCAGCTGGCTGACCACAATTTGTTGCGTGCTTACGCGAACAGCAACGTCGGTCAACACACAAATGTTTTGGGAGTCAAAAGGGAATTTACGCACCGAGGTGGAGAGCGTGTTTTTATAAAATACATGCGTTTCTCTTTCTTTCATTTCCGAAATGCGTGGAACCGGAACATTATCGGATCCGTTCAAGTCAACTTCAACATACATAAGTCGTCTCATGAGTTCGTGGTTGAACTGTAGGTATTTGTTCCAGCCATATTCCTTTGCGAGCATCTAATGTCGGTGAGCATTCTCCTACCCACCTGGATGCGCTGGTCGTTGAACGCGCTGGCATTGGCCAGTTCGGCTGCCAATCCCGCCGTCTACATCATGTGCTGTCGACACTTTCGCGATCAGTTCGTCGACATGGTAACATAGCACATTATGTTGCATTTGAAGTCTGTCTTGCTCGCATCTATACGAACACAACACGTTTTCAGCTGGCATACCTGAAACCGTTGCGCAAATTGACCGGCAAGCTGCGCAGCGACAGTATGCTGGTGGCGGAGAATTTCGACAGGGCAGTGCCAGCCAACGTCGCTATTCGGACGCATATGGCCCTGGCGATGAGGATGTGTAATCCGGAGGTATGTACCCACAAATACCGCCTAAAAAACTAAGCCCTCCCGTTTTGTTTTTCGACACTAACACGGCAATTTTCGTCAACAGGTACCGGCTCAAGTCAAGACGCTGGCACCGCGACCAGAACGCGGCAGTGGCAGCAGTCTGCACGCAACTCTGGCGTTGATGGAACCAATTCTGGGCATGCGACTCAACGTACATTCAGCACCAAATAGTTCCGGATCGAAAATGTCTAAATGCAGCAAGGCGTCCAAAATATCCATTCGTGACGTGGTTCAAGGACACTCAATTCGACGCAAACTTGCCTACCAAGAAATGTACCAGTTCGTGTGATGTGCACTTGTCCACAACGAAGCTCTCCGCGTTTATTTCGACAGCGTAAGATAAAGTATACATTTGCAGTATAGCTTCTTTGTGTAATGTACATACTGTAAGTTCGTAATGTACAATATGTTCACACTACCATTCTCACGACCCAGCTTTGTGCCATAACACGAAGAGGGTTTTTCCTTGACTTTCTATGCTTTTGGATAAAAAATATGAGAAGGTACATGCTGAACTCAATGTTGTCAAGATGCACGTTACTGCGCGATACTGGGGGCATCCAGTGGACAATTCAATGCTTATTGGACTGAATCCAACATCAAATTTGGCTTCTTTCAGTCCCAGTGTCTAACTTCGTTATCATTTTCATCCTATGCGCAACACAGACTTATGAAATATTGTTCCTTTGCGAGTACCATACCCCATCATTACGACCTAACGTGGACACTTTGGCAAGAAAGATGCGTCATTATTCTGGGGCACCACGGGCGCGTGCTCTGTTCTGGTCATGATTAGAGCGCCATTTTACATGAATAAATGCCCGAAAGCTAGTAAACTCTGTAAATGTGTGGCTCGTCTCTGAACATGAATCATCCATAAATTACTTACAGAACGTGCAGGCCCTTCTCAGATAGAGTTTGATGGAATGACTGGTGTGTGTACTTAGCGAGTGGGTGCATGCTTGTTAGGTGACAGGCACACGCAGTTTTGCATTTCCAAGTGCGTTCTGTGGTCCCATAAGCAAGCTTCCTGTCACTGTCTGTGCGGCTGGAGACACTTGAAATTCTCTTCCGCCCAAATATTTCGGAGTCTCGAAATTCCACTGGGCCGACATGGCGAACCTTTGGTCACCAAGAGCCATTGAACCATCAAACACACAGATTCCTAATTTCGGCCCAGTCAGTTTGGAGTGTGCTCATTAGCATGCAAAAATCAAGCAAAACCAGCCACAATGTTATGCTGCGAGCATGTAAAGCTTAGGATGAGTCAATGGCGTGTGTCATTCTGCATTTACACGCACACACATGCATAAGACTCTAATCAGTACAACACAGACGTACTCAAGTAAGATTACGATGCTGGTTGTGACAGAAACACTGTGTATACTGGAACGGGCATACATAATGTGAAAGTGCGTATGCCTGCCCCCCATGTCGTACGCCTGTACTACTGTGCTAATGCGCGCTCGTGGTATCTTTGGAACCACACGCTTTACATTGTGTTATCATTACATACTGTAGATGTACAACCACAACGTGCGTTTATACCCTGTTGTTGTTGTTGTGGTTATTGTTGCTGGTGGTACTGTTGTTACTTGCGGGATTCAAATTCGAACTATAACCGAATGCGCCTCACATTTTCGTTTGCAATATTCCTGCATGACCACCCCGGTTACACAATTACGCTTTACATGTGTATGGTTGTTACGTTGTTAGTTGCGTTATCTGTTATCTATGTCTGTCGCGGAGTACCATTGCTATCTGGCATGTCGGAATGCTTACATATGTAAGCTCGTCTGCTTTGACATCATGACCACTAACCCCTCATTAGTGGCTTTGGTTGGGTCGTGTGATGCACAATGTGGTTGAGAATGCGGGTGTCCAAATTTTCTGGTGTACCTACACTGTTGATCTAAAGCACCTCTGAATGGCTTGCATGTTTTTTCTCAGAAAGTTGAGCTTTGAAACACCTGTCTTAGCGTGTCATAAAGCTCTTTCTGACCACGCTATATCTATTCAGTCGTAAAAATTTATTATTCCAGCCAGCTGACAGTCCATTGTCTTTTTGGTTCCCTGTTGGTTTTTTCGGTTTTTCTTCACTGCTTTAAACACGGTCCCATTTGTTCCGAAGTTATTACAACTATTCGGTCGTTATCTGCATAATGGCAGCGTTTTCAGACCACAGTTGCTGTGTTTTTGTTCAAAGATGGTTGGCGTATGGCATCTCTGGTGTAAATCTCGTGCAAAACAAGTACCTACAGTGGCTACAGTATACACAGTACTTTCATGCATCCATCAATGCAGCAATCAAGTCCTAGCCACTGTGTGGACTAGAAATATTGCTTTTCCAGTCAGCAGAACTTTATTGTCGACCTTCAGCTGTCGGAAATCGAAAACATCCATAAAAATGCAAAATAACTGCTGCTTTGGTTATGGTGCGTCAGCTGCGAAAATTATTTTCAGTGTCTACGATTTATGACTAAGCCTACGGGGCAAAAAATAATGCCCAAGCTGCCCTTTCTGACGTTGGGCATTTCCGTTGTTTTGTTCGTTCAAACTTTTGAATCGCATGTTTTCACCCTGGTTCCGCATTCCACCAATAATGCAACACCGGCCTACATCAACATCAAGCAAGACATCACACACGTCAGCAAGGAACCAACAGGAGATGAAAAAGTTCGCCTCAAGGCAAACCCAATTATTCAGAGTGGCTGCCGTCGGCAACTTGCGGAACAACTTGTGGCTCAAGCACCCGCGTCCGAAAAATGTGTTGCCATGCTTTTTGGTCAGATTGCGCTGTCGCCGAGCGCTCAACTTTCGGTTCTTGGTGTACCCAGTCCTCTTTTCTCTGAACCACATTGTATGTAACCTGAGGCATGCCCATACCAGCCCCAGAGGACCCGTCGAGAATTCGTATACGCTAATAACGTGCATCGGTATACCAGGAAACTCCGCCCATTTGGTAGAGCGCATGCCTTCACACTGGGAGGAACCCCTGAGAAGCCGCTGCTTTATTTCGTAAACGCAAATATTGAAAACCACAAGAGCTCCTATTATACATACATACCATGTGGCCGATTGCTAAAAGGTATCTGCAGCTATCTTCACGTCATATTGTCTTGCGCGTTGACGTTACGTACATATTACGTACGTGGACGCGGTATGGCATGCTCATTTTCACAGAATGCTTGCTTTCTTGTGCGGTTGAAATTTTGCAATTCTATCCGATCTGCGCGTGTGGGCTTTCAAATTGTCGACCTGCACCTACATACGCTGTCAGTCAGTCACTCCCGGTGTGGTGGTCTCTGACTCTCGACCCGACTGAAAATATTTCTCGGTCGGTTTATCTTACAATCCGAACGAACCTGAGACACTCTATATACGTGCTTGTTGCTCTCTCATCTCTCTGGTTCAACGCTCCACTTTTAAACCCATCAACCTTTGTGCCCCGCCTATATGTGTCCTCGTCACACAAGTATGGGATGTAGATGGGCAAGGTTGTTATTTGAAGTGCCTGTCGGTCGTGTTTTGAGTGCAGTTTTACGACTCGTTTACTTGTTTGTCTATCGCGGCGATGTCGAAAAACTTTTATCTGTCGCCCTTGTTAGATTCGTTCAGGATGAACCGTTTGTGGGTGCAATATGGAAAATAAGCTCTCTGCGTGTGTGCTGCCGTCACAGATACTGAAATTAAACGGTTTTTGCGCCGGCCGAAAAACAGCGCGCCATAATTTAATGGCGCCTGCCTGAGCTCAAATGTCCAGCACATAGTTTGGCAGCAATTTTCAATTTTCGCCCATCTTTGGTTACACCGGACCAAAAACGTTCAACCAGATCTAAATATATATTGCTCGTCAGAGTCTGGTCTCGGTCAGACAGACAACCATTTTAAAAAGAGCGTTAGCACGCATATACTCAACAGAGTGACAGGATACTATATTCTCTGGAGCGGTTCTGCGCTCGGAAATAAAAATTATAGTTTTCCATTTCGCTATTGCGTGAGATGAGATATGACCAAGCGCTCAGCGGGCACACGCGGAGACGCATGGCGCCTCTTTTGCCGCTGTTTCACCGTCTGGTTGTTGTTGTTATTGTTGTTTTTAGTGCCCGAGCAAACATACTAACATATTATTTTCGTGCTCTCCCGCTAATGTTTGTTGTATCTTTTAGCACGCAATGTTGCTATATACTACTGTTACTTTACTACCGTAAACACTGAAGTTGCATGAACAGTTCCCCCACAAGAGCGGCAAAACACAAAACGCACATGGGGTACTATAACGGTTGCGTGATAGAAAACATTAGGAACCAAAACGATAACGGCGGTATTATTATACTTTTTCATTTTATTATTTTGCCCTGCCCGTCGACTGAGTGCGGACTCCCATGTCACGCACGGTGGTGCTCTATAGCTCCTGCTCGAAAAAGGGTTCTTAATAAAAAGGGACCTGGCCACTTTAGAACGCCGGGTACTCACTTTTTGAATAGTTGCTGTGGGGCTCAGGCAGTGCTTTCATCGTCATGTTGGCTGGGCGTGCAATTTATAAAATGCATCGTTACCGGCATCAAAAGTGTCCATAAATCGTCTCAGTCAGTTTTTCTGCCGGCCTTTCTAAGCAGACTGCATGGTTCGTTGATTAACTGCGCGCTGGCTGGCATGCGCTCCACAACGTTGTGATACGGTAATCCTCAGACACCAAGCACAGGCCGCCGGGCTACCCTAGGTAATTAACCCGCCCATTCCCTTCCATCAGTCATGTCCTTGCGTTTTCTGACGTTTCTCGCGTGCGGCGCTGACAAAAAAAGGTGGCGCTCCGACGCCAGCAGTAAAAAAACAATTTCAAGGCTTTTTCTTTCCACTTTCTTTCAGCTCGGCCGGTAAATTGGTCCACTATCTCGTCGACAGTTAAAAAAAACAGCACCACCAGCGAAAAGGCGTCGTTGTGTGCGTGTCATGCACCGTCTAACGGCCTGGTTTCATGGCGCCAACGGTCGGTCAGAAAAGGACCACCATAAAGGCAATAAACAAAAGTCGAAGAATGGCCGTGTGGTTATGGGCGACTTTCTGAGCCCAAATGCCACTCTGAATTCCAACAACACTCGCGTTTCCGGCAATGGTTCTTCGTGGTTTGGTCGACAGCAACAAAAGGCCAATAACAACAACAACAACAAGAACAACGCCACAAAACGCCAGCCAGATCACAAATCGCCACTGGCCACACTGAACGCGACGACGACAACGAGCTCAAAGGCGTCAAGCACGACACCCACTGGATGGCTGTATCATTGCCCGTACAGGACACTCGATAGAGACCAGGTGAGGGTCTTTGTCACTTTCGGTGGAAACAATGGCAGTTTTGAACTTCTATCCTTCTCACAGTGGGGCGTTACTATACAAGTCTTATGTTGTGACCTGCTGCGTTGCGTGATTATATTCGTTTATGTTTGTGTGTGTCGACAACGAACCACTGTTGTTGACGATTTAAACAGAATTCATATGAAAGTTCAGTCCGTATTCTCGAATTACACACGCGATCAACAACAACAAGTATGACTTCGGGTTCTGACTCATTTTTACGACATCCGATATCTCCAATGGGCAATGGGCCCAGGCCATAGTCCCCGCAGTAGTGCATTGTGTTCCACACTCGTTGCTGCATCCCTTAATAAAACAATAAAACTAAACAGTTTTACAACTTTGGGCATTCTATTAGCTAAAAGGAAGGGAGGTCCAGTGCAGACATTAGAACAGGCTTCAAGCTGATCGACGAGGCAATGAATTCTTTATTACCTACCCGACTATTGCTTACTTGTTTTGCGAATAGTCCTTCCAAATGGAGAAACAGCACATCAGTATTATAACGTACCATTCAAATTCTATTATTCCCATTTCCATTTTATGTTATGCACGTGCAACCTTTTTACAACTTCAGTAGAAAACTATATGTGCAAAACAGAAAATAGTGAAATGAACTCTGAGTAACATTTTTGCCTCTGGTTAACTGTACATTTTGCATGTTACCCTCTGCAGCGACTGAAAGTCGAAATCCCTTCAGCGCAAGTAAAAAGTGTCCTTTCGGTTTCTGCATGCACCCAGGCGTTATTTTTACGCATCACTGAGCATTATCCAAATCCTTTTTAGTTTTTTTTCAACTGCTGCTTATACTTGTGGCAGACTGTATTATGTCATGTGGTACGGAAACAAACACTAGAATGTGACCAGCGAGTCGTTTTTGGCATTATTACGGTATGCCGCCGACACAATGTGGCCTTATTTAGTGCGCGGAAACAGTTGCGGTCAAAACAAACATTCATTTATTTCTGATTCTGACTTTATTTCGCGCTCTGACGCCTTGCGCAAACACGGTATGGTCATCACATGATCCGAATTCATAGGTTTCACAATTTATTATGGTGATATAACCGAGAGTTGCTGAGCATTTTTTTAAAATTTCAAATTCACAATCTATTTTTCACAGCCTTCCCGTCCAACCATGCTGTCGCCGGCGATGACCCGAAGCGAATACCACACACCAAAATTGTCCAACACTGCACGTCCCGGACTGAGTTTGGTCGATCGAAATTGGGCCTCACCATCGGTCAACCCAGCGCGGAGGAACGATAATGGCAACGTGAACGTACCGGCGATTCTGCTGTCGAATTTCGACGCCGAAAGCAACGTAATGGACAATAATTCCGCGCGATTTTCGAACATCGATCCCAACCTGGGTCCGATGTCGTGGTCCACCATCTCCACGACGTCGTTGCAGCGACGCACAAAGATACGCACCAATCCGTGGTTTGGGTCGGTCAGTGAGAAACAGGTACGTTACATCTGCTTGTGAAACATCAGAAAATCCAGACATTGTCGATTTTGGGCGGAAATTGCTCTTTCAACCATTTTTTAACATTCAAAAATATTCCGACTTTCTGTTTCAGACAAAATCCGGTGCACCTAACCGACCGTGTCTGAATCTGCCAGCAGCCGATCGCAACAACAATGAAACATCACCGAAAACACTCAACGCTCAAGTGCTGGACGAGTCGATGTGTAGTTCTGGTCAGTGAGTTACTTATTGACATTGGGATGTTTATCTGTTGCTCCCATTTATCATCATCTGAACAACCGATGGGCATGATAACAATGATGTATACATCATCAGTGCCCCATGCAAACATTTCCAACCAATCTGAATTCCGCAGGCTACGGTAGTCACGACAGCAGTCCGGAATCGAGTGTGCACACACCTGATTGGCAAGGCGACGCGCCGACTCAGACCAGCGTAAGTCCACAACCAAGCATCCCGGCGCAGACCAGAATGTACACAAGTCTAACGCTGGACAAAGCCGTGACTTGCAACGCACGCGAAATGGACTTGGAGTTGGGTTACTGTAGCGACTACACGTCCGACGACTCGGACGAGTGTACGGACTCGGACTACGAGTTTGCGTGCAGCCAGGCCGAGACATTGACCTGTTGCTCGTCGCCGAACAAAAGAAAGAAAGTTGTGCCGCCGCGATTCGTTGCGCCACCGCCACCGCCGTTCCCGCCCGGCCGCAAACAGAGAGATGCGCCCATCGAGAAGGAGAAGGTGAGCAGAGGGTTGTTTCAATTTTTCTTGAATTTCGATAAATTCGAAACAAATATTCAAAATACGGTGCCGTGGCCCCATGTGAAGTCAACCTTTCGCGATAAAAGAAAGTACACACGCTCTCTGCACGGTGCGGGCTTCGTTGTGTGTGAGCGATGGGCATGATAACAAACAAGCTGACGATCACCACCACACCATCAATCTGACGAACTGTCATTTCATCACAGGACAAGGACACCCAAATTATCAGCGAACTATCGCGTCGTGTCACCTCACTTCGGGCGAACACCCGTATTCTGGAACGTGTTGTGCAAGATGCCAAGATGGAACGCGAACGTCGAATGAAGGAACGTGAAATGTGTATGGAACAGATACAGCAGCTGACCAGATGCACCTGGCGTATGCAACGCCAGTTTGAGATGTATTTGTGATGGTTTTTTCTGAGAATTTAATTTGTGCTGTTGTCATTTTATATATTATTAAACTATTATTCTCAACATTATCTAAACCCGTGAAAATATCCACTTTGACATGAGCTTATACTATAATTCGTGTGTATAGTAGTAGTACAATTGTTGTAAACGTTTTGTTGAGTGCTTCTAGTCATCATACAAATGTAATTTTCGTAATGTGAAGTTCAAAATTGTGATCTTTTGCCCATAATTTTATTGGTCCCGCTATATGATTACCTCGTTCAACAATTTTTTTGTCATCCAACAAAGACTGCGGCGTGTGTGCACACATTGCATTGCATCTTTGGATTACCACCAGTTTTGTGTTCTAGAAATATAGATAAAGGAATAAAATTCATGTTATTGTAACTGTGAAATCTCTGATGCAGTTCAAGTTGTTCAATCAAATTGCCGCAAAATTCCCCCATGCCAACACAATACTGTACATAAGTCGGTTTCTACGATTGAAAAAAGGTGAAAAATCCATCCAAACGAACATGATCCAGTTATATAACTGTACGAGCACTCTTAATCTTGCTTATCAGCTCATTTGTGCGCGAATGGAGCTAGAGAATGCCAAAGCACCAAACATGCACCACACTGTGGGGCTCATCAATCCCCCAAATCTCCGAGGTGCTACGTCAAACTTGAAGCGTGAAGGGTCGTTATCTGGTTACGGCGCATGTATAACCAAACCAACCACTGGATGCCTGAGCAAAGACGGAGCACCAGGATTCTTTTTTCCCGTAAAATGGGAAATCTTTGGGGTTTTGTAAAAACACGAACTGAAAGTGGGTTGTTTTTACCATGAGCATTGTTTCTTCATACACTCCAGGGGCCAGGAGAATCTGTTCTTCTTTGGTGTGCGTGTGATCCCATGTTGTAATCCGCTATGAAGACACATCGTTATGTTATGCCGTCAGTGTTAATTTAATGCTTGAATGCGCGCTTGATTTGCTTATAAATATAAGCCGCCGGACATCTTTTGGTAGACCGAAGGCCTGGTGATTCACCATTAGATTTCATCTCGTTCAGGTTCTATACAGCATGTGGGAACCGGAACTGGATCCGGAACCAAGACGTTACATACAGCAGGCATGCAGCAGTGCCGTCTTGAGAGACCATGGCATAAACAACTGTATTCTCATATTCATCCAAAGGAGCCAGCCAAATTAGCGCCCAGCCTGAGCGTATTTTGCTAAAATATTTTGTTGTTGCTTGCTTTGATATTATTATCATACGACTGCGCTAACGGGCACCTTTGCATTTGTGACGGTGGTCTTCTTGTTTAGATGCACACTGAGACACTGCTGACTGGTAATCAAAGCATCATGTCTCAGTGTAATCAATGTTTGAGAATTTGTTGACAGCATGGGGCATTCTTGAAGCCACAGACAGCAAGATCGAACGGGGATATCTGATGTATAATAGAAAAGGGAAGGAAGCAGACACTGAAGCAAAGTATCTTCAAAACTTAGAAAACTAATAACAAACTGGACTGCGGTGCACTGCGTTGGTGTTCATTTCACGATTTATTAATTTAGGCACAGTATGTAGGTGACAATCATCCCGCTTTCAAACATGCGAATTTAGACAAAATAAACACCACGATCAGTACCATACCGTGCTCATCACTACCCATTATAAGTAACTCCAGTCAGAAGAACAGGATACATAAGATCACACAAACCCGATAAAAAATCAACCTTGTTTAATTGAGCAAACAATAATTATATGTTTTGTAAATTTCTAATTTCGTTGCCTCACGCAGCTGACACGCAAAGCTTGTGCGCCTGAAACGCTCGAAACGCAAAAAAGCCAGCCTCGTGGCTTGTTGACTGTCTGTTGAGCTTGTAGCCTGCCTCGACTTCGAACGGGAGTTTCTCTGCGTCTGTAAAAATGCATGAGGCAACGAAATTAGAAATTTATTATATCACAGTTTACTTTTCGGCTCCGTGTTCAAATCGCCGAACTTCCCGCTTCTGCCGGCGCCAGCGACAAATTTTGAAGCACCTGTGTGTTGCAGTTGGACTGGTGGCGTTTCACAAGTTACAAAAAGACAAAAACAAGGCTCAAACATCAAACGAAACATTACCATCTTTAGATTCCTGAGCAATAATATGGAATGCATTCTGCAATTCGTAATCGAAAGCGTCTTGATACGATTTCGCATCATAGATACCGTAGTACGCCGATCGTCGGTCAGCGCGCATGCACTCCTTGGGATGACGGGTGATGGATCGCGCTAATTTCACTGCTTCACCGAAAGCTGCAACGTCAGGGTGGGCCAGGGTTTATTTTTTCAAAACGGGCTGGTCGCATGAAGCTAGGAAAGTCAAAAATTTAGTAGCTTTTTTCTGCTGAAATGCCAATTTACTAGCTTTTTTGTCCCAAATATAAAATTTAGTAGCTTTCACGCTACTAAATTTGAAAATTTACTAGCTTTTCAAAAAAATTTAGTAGCTAAAAAGCTACTAAATTTGGTTAAAAAAATCCATGTATTGACGTCAAATATAGCTGGTGGTGATTCGAGCTCGCTGTGAGTCGCTGACCACCACCTTGAGCGGACGGAACACCCTTGTGAAACATCAGCAGACCTAAATTGACCGACCAAAACAGCCAAACATCCAGAACAGAACCAACCAGTGCCGGTCTCCGACAATCGATTGACGAGTCCCCATTCGAAAGCAGTGCCGGCATCAATCGGCCGACCAGTGAGTATCATGTCCATCGCGCGAGATTGACCGATCAGATGCGGCAGACGGACGGTGCCGCCATCGAGCAGGGGCACACCTGCAAGGTGATGTTAATGGGTTGATAAATCTGTAATGAATGTAATCTGAATTTTCGCTCAGAAATCGATGTCTCTTCGTCTGTTATACTAAATTTCCAATTTCATTGCCTCATGTGTTTCTACAGACGCAGGGAAACTCCCGTTCGAAGTCGAGGCAGGCAACACAGTCAACAAGCCACGCAGCTGGCTCGTCTGCGTTTCGAATGTTTCAGTCACAGAAGCTATGTGTGTCAGCTGCGTGGCTTGTTGACTGTGTGTTGAGCTTGATGCCTGCTTCGACTTCGAACTGGAGTTTTCCTGCGTCTGTAAAAATGCGTGAGGCAATGAAATTAGAAACTTACTATACAATGCCTGACAAAGGCACCCGTCACACTACACTGGCTTAAAAACCGTTCTTTATTTTTCGTGAAAAAAGCAGTTTTTTTCAATATTTTTTCCAGTATTTAGCGATGGAAAGCAGAAAATATGACGATTTTAGGTCAAAATATGTTCATGTGGGCCAGTTGTTTCTCGAAAGTGCATTATTAGTCCACGGAAACATGCGTTTTACAAGTTTTTCTGTCAGTTAACTTTCATCCTTGAGCCAGTTTTTTCCCAAAACCAAAAAAACTCATCGGTATTGCATTACAAGTTTTTGCAAAATCAAAATTTTACCGATAATTTTCCGGTAAAAAACCGATGAGGTACCCACGGAAAAGTATATGCATGTGGTAAAATATTGGGCTCTCGAAAAAAAACAAAGAAACCCGGGTTTTCCGTGGTCTTTTTCGTCTGTCAATGAACTTCATACTGCTTCTCATTAATCGACAGACATAAGAAGCTGGGTGATACAGGGACAACTCACTTCTTGTCCAACATAGGTTGGCGCAACATTTGTCATTGCCAATCTCCGTAGTCCAATCTAACAAACGAAACATCACGTCAACCAACACAACCACGCACCGAATCTGCGGCAGAACACGCCAAACACAGCCGTCCGATCCGCGCATCGCATATCGCACATCGCTGCCAGCTCCAGACCACCGGCCACACAGTAACCGGTCACAGCCGCGATAACCGGCTTGGTGAAACGCATCATTGATGGACCCTGACGAATTGAAGTGGCATATATTGAGCAAGTGTTCATAAAAAAATAAATGTCTGGCGACATACCATAGGTCGATGGTGCTTGAGAAAATCGCGCCAGAATTTCATATTGCTATCGCCAGATGCGACTTCGCTCAGATCATAGCCGGCGCAGAACGTACCACCTGAATGATTGACAATAAAATGGTTGATGAACCTTGGCTGGTCGCAGTTGCCCGGAGGATTGTCAAAGGCCACTTTAGATGCAATTTGCTATTTGAAAGAGAAAACTGATAAATCTCCAAATTTCTCCGGTGCACACATTTCTCTCATCTGTCTGATGGCCCCTCCTCCGATAATCAAGATAAAACCAGAGTTGGGCTCGTTCGTTGCGAACACAACGTACACGAGGAACAAATTTGCAGCGCGCGACCAGTGTAAAGGCAGTCTACGGGAGGTTGTCACTCAGCCCCCGAATACCGTAACCCACCGTAATTTTGATCTGCAAGGATCGTGTCGAGACCATTTTGTTTTTTATCTATGTTTTGCGTGTTAGCGCCAACACCAACCAACATTTCCAAGTTTTGGTGATCGACGCGCACGATGACAATTTCCAGCTTGCTGCCGCTAATACACGTGTCGATAAGCAGCGATCAGCATGGGTCTCGCAACGATCTTGCTTGCGGTGGGTTACGGTATTCGGGGGCTGAGTGACAAGCTCCCGTAGACTGCCTTTATATATGGTTCATCCCGCTCGCTCAGTTTCTCAAAAATAAAAGTTGTTGGCCGTGTTCGTCAAGTACGCAACGAACGAGTTTTACTCCACCTTGGAAGAACTTCTGGAGCTGCAAACAAAAAAGAACAGCAACAAAGAAACCAACCGATTCCATGCAAAACAGCCACATCCAAAGCATCGTTTGCTTCGAACTTTTCGAAACTTTCCACCAATTGCAGCGCAGTTGCGTGATTGACGCAGTTCCGTTTCTCTGGCCTGTTGATGCCAATTAGGCAAATGTTATCCATTGTTTCAAACTTGACCAATTCAGTTGCTGTCGCTAAATTGCGTGCCATTTTTGACGTTGTCCTTTGTTGTAATGTTCGCAAGCTGCGTGTGAACATTTCAATTCCAGCAGCGAGGCGAGACACGAGCAAGTCACTACATTTAGACACTTCCTGAAATAAGGAAAAAAATTTTTAATTAACCATCAGTGGACATTGGACAAGACAACAAGGAGTGGAGTTGCCAAGCTGCTCGTCGCGTGGCGTCGGATTATAAAATCTTTGGCGTCAGGCAACTTGGAATTTCTCTTTCTTTTAATTTTTTTTTTGGTTTTTGGTGCACAATACTATTTTATCTTGTTAAAATGGCATCACTTTGATGTCACCTTGTCCTTTCAAATTCAAATTTTATCTGTAAGCTCACGCAAAGACCTTCAGGAGATCCGGCAAACACCTAAAAAAGAGACATATCAGTAAATAGCACACAAAATTATAATCATGAATGATCAAACGACAAAACGTACCGGAGAGATTCAAAAACAACAAACAACACAGCAACGGCAGGCGATAAATCAGCGATTGATGGCGAACACGAGATGATAACAGATGTCAACAAAATTGATGATGACCTGAAAGCAGCAACCCAGTGACTGAGGGGATCAGTCAACGACAGCTGAGAATTTTGATGAAATGTGGCAAGAAACTACGTCTCGACCACGTGAGTTTAGTTTAGTTTTAAAGGCCGCAATTGAGGCAGCAGAGACGACGTCCTCTGGGAGCCTGTTCCAGAGGTCCACGACACGATAGGCCCAGTACCCGGACAAGTCTGCACCCGCGCCATGGACTCGACACAAACCGTGGGAGTGCCCCTCGGGTTGGGCGGCCGGTGTCACGAGATGGAAAGAAGGATTCCTTGGTTACCCCAGGTATGTGACCGTGAATGACCTTGTACACAAGCACAAGATCGTTCACGGTCCGGCGATAAATTAGGGGGTCTAAATTTAGGGCATGCAAACGCTGTTGATAAGACAGTGTCTGCATGCCAGGTAAATAGTAGGTGAACCGACGTTGAATTTTTTCAACGTTTTTAGCTAAAGTGACATTTTGAGGGGACCAAATGGACATGGAGAATTCCAGCAATGGGCGAACATAAGCCAAGTATAGTTTTCTGAGGAAATCGAGATTTCGACTGTGGAAGTTTCGGCGGATGGTCTTGTCACCAGTGTAGTTCCTGGGGGGGAGGGGGTCCCCGGGTCCCCCCTCGGGTACGCTATGCCTAGGTATCTCCCTCTCAGGTGGTACACTATCCCCCTATCTCCCCCTCCGGGTGCACTATCTCCCCCAATTTTTGCCTAAAATAGGCATTTTTAGGGCTAAAATGGGCATTTTTATACCAAAAATGTGATTTTTAGGTCAATGTTCTCAAAAGTCGCCATAATGTCCTTTTTATGAAGAATTTTTCCAAAAAGGGGCAAAAATAGGTCAAATTTTCCACCTCAAAAAGTGACTTTTTCCCGAATTTGGGTCTTCCCCCTTCCCCCCTCGGGGGTACACTATCTCCCCCTCCCCCCTCCGAAAAAAAAACGGAGGGTCCGCTATCTCCCCTTCGGACCAGGAACTACACTGCTTGTCACCATGAAAGTGGATGGCAAAGCAAGTGCAAACCTAAAGGCAGTCTACGGGTGGTTGTCAGTCACTCAGCCCCCGAATACCGTAACCCAGGGTAGTACTTGGGGGGGGTGGGGGGGTCCCCCCCCAAATTCATCTATCTATCGTCAACACTTTTTGATTTCATCTATCTATCGTCAACACATATGGGCAAATCTATCTATCGTCAACAAATTTTGGGAACAATCTATCTATCGTCAACACATTTCGAACCCAAAATTGACATTTTTGCCTCAAAATGGCTCAAAATCGGTATTTTTCACCACAAATAGGCAAAAATCGCGCGCTACGCGCGGATTTAGTACATCTATACGCGTTTTCATTAATATTTACACATTTATTACCTACTTAATGCACTATACTATACCTTGATTTTTGGCGACCCCCCCACCATCTATCTATCGTCAACAAGTTTGGGTCGACCCCCCCCCCCAGATTTCGGACTTTGGTCATCTATCTATCGTCAACACATTTCGGGTCCCAATCTATCTATCGTCAACACCCTGACCAAGTACTACACTGCCGTAACCCACCTTAATTTTGATCTGCAACTGCAAGGATCGTGTCGAGACCATTTTGTTTTTTATCTATGTTTTGCGTGTTAGCGCCAACACCAACCAACATTTCCAAGTTTTGGTGATCGACGCGCACGATGACAATTTCCAGCTTGCTGCCGCTAATACACGTGTCGATAAGCAGCGATCAGCATGGGTCTCGCAACGATCTTGCTTGCGATGGGTTACGGTATTCGGGGGCTGAGTGACAACCTCCCGTAGACTGCCTTTATATTCTATATATCCATTTGTTTTGCAGCGAAGATCACTAAGCGACCAAAATGCTTCGACGAAGACTTTTGCGACAAATTGGCGAATGCGAATTTAATGCCGCACTTCATCATGCGCCTTGTATTCACCCGTGGAGTCAAATGCCTTCAACTTCTCATTCATGGTCCGGTTTTTTTGATAACTTTTGGCGAGGAAAAACTGGCAGAAACAAAAAACTAGCCTCTTGGTATGCTGTAAAGCATATTCCATTGCAGCAAACCGCTCGGTTCTCCTCAATCGAGACTCCTCAGCTCCAAAACAACGCCGTTGCCGGGCAGAGGAGACGATGAAAGCAGAAACGCACCTCAGCCGCCCGATCGGAAGCATTTATCCGAAGAACCGGCCTCACCTCAATTGACTGGAATGTGCATAACGCCCGGAGGTTAAGTGCAAAGTTTTAGCCCCCCGCATCCGCAAAAGAATAAAAAGATTAAGAATAAAATTCAATTTCAGGCGATTCCGATATCAGTTTGGCGATGCGAATGACGCGGTTGCGCGACGAAATGCTCAAACGACAAGAGATCGCCGTTGCGGCAATCTCAAATTATGGGTTTCGATTGATCGACGACACCTTTCTGTACGGTCCGGTGGCACTGTTTCCCAAACTGGCTCTCAGCTGGAGAGTGAGTCTGTGCTGATTTTTACCCCATGCCTCATTTTTTTTACAATTCATAATCAGAAATTTGAACAGGTGCTGACGCCAGATGACATAACTGAAGAATCAGTGGCATTTTTTGGCATGCTCGACCCGAAACTTGGTGAGTTCAGTTGCAATTCTGTGGCTTTTTTGAGGAATTAAAACGAAATAATTGCGGGGAGGCAAAGCTTCCAAACAAATACGAATTTCCCAAAATGCCCTGCAGATATCGTTCTAATCGGCTGTGGCGACACAAAGCACGTGGACGGCGTTCGTGGTCGGATCGCGCCATTTTTCAAGCAATGTGGCATCGGACTGGAAGTGATGCGCACGGTACGAACGTAATTTTATGCAAAAAAAACATTCAAAAACCATCATAAATTCTAATTTTTCTCAGGAGGACGCTGTGCCGGCATTCAATTTTCTGAACGACGAGCATCGTTACGTCGCCGCCGGCCTGTACCCACCGGATGACATCAAAATCACACCGATGCAAAGATGGCGAGCCCTGGAGGCGTTGGGTGGCACCGAATTGGCAACGACACTCCATTCGAGTGTGACGTTGGGCGCTATGGGCATTGGTGAGCGAAAATGCTTCTTCAACGATTTTTGCTTGTGGAACTATGGTTGCCGAAAAACTGGTTCTTTATATTTTTCAAAAAAAAACCGAAAAAAACGGGACAATTTCTTGTATATCCTGTGCTTGCGGCTGAAAATAACCCGTTTTGTTCGAAAAAACGAAAACTACCGTTTCCATTTTTTGGACCGAAAATACATTTCCGTGAAAAAAACTGGCAATTTTTTCTCCATTTTTGCCAAAAACGACGTTTTTGATCATCATTTTTTCAAATACCAGGATACACTGGTAGAAAAACCGGTTTTTTATATTTTGTGAAAAAGAAACCGACAAAGAACCGCAATGCATGAGGACAGGGGAAGTCCAAATAAGGTATTTTCAAGCATGCTAATGTCAGCACGGTCACCACAGTGCTGTTTATGGGTGTTTTTAGTGCTCGCTGTGACCAAAATTGTTGAAACAAGCCACAGTTACATCGCCCGCGCATTACCAAAGTTTTTCTTCAGAAGAAAAATTTTTCCCAACTTTTGTCAAAAAAATGGAAAATCAATATAACTTGAATATGTTGAATCTCGAGCAGTTTCTGTGTATTCAATAGTCTTTGCGCTGTGTTCCACAACAGTTTTTGAGGTCAACATACCATGTACAGTTGTTTGATGCCCTGCGCTGTGCTGGAAACCTTTTGGTTCTTTTCACAAAATATTGGCACTGTCAATATTGGCACTCTTGCCCCCCTATATCTATCTATCTTTCACAAAATACAAACCCAGTTTTTTTCCGGCTTTTATCCATTCCTCTCTTCAGAACGTCGCCAGCTGGCTGGTGCACGCGATCAAATGGAGACCGGCCGCAGTCTGTTGTCATATCCGGCACGCGACGAACTGCAACAACAGGAAGATGCATTAAATAAAGTGAGAATGAAACATCAACAGCTGTTGGACTGGGAAAGGGACGAACGGGAACGACAGTATTTGAGTGATGACGAGAGGAAACGACTCAAAGAATCCAGAGATAAATTGGTCAAAACTGATCGAACTGAAAATGGCCCGAAGGATAAATCTTGATTTGTTGTGGTGACTTTCGATAAAGTGGTGCTTTGCAAATAACATTTGCGTGAATCAATTCGAGATATATTGCTCAGCTTGTCAGAAACAAGTCTGGTTCGAATAAATATTTCTATATTCAAGTCGTGTATCTTTTTATTGGCGGTGAATTACACAGAATGGTCAACAACGAGACAAATGAATACGCAACTGAAGGTGTAATAGCTACAAAGTTATGTGACATTGTAGAAACATCAATAAATCCAGAATACAACAGAGAAGCAGTAAAACAAAAAACAGAGTTCTTGAAAAGTATAGCCAAACTTCAATGACGCGAAAAAAGTCGAAACCAGAAGAAATTCATGAAATCTGTTTTCGATAGCATCAAGGTTACATCCATAACACGCGCTCCCAAAACGCAACATACCCATATTTTTCGGCGCAAGAAAAAAGAACAACTTCACAGGGACGCACACAAACAAAAATAAACGGATACATCAACAAAAATGGGTGGAAAAGTTGTGGTTGGTTGAGACAATATTTGCTGGAACAAAAAAATAAACAAATTATGTGGCGCTGGAGCAGAACAATTTCGATTTGAATATAGCAGCAGTATCGTGAAGCAAATTAACAAGGAATACACTACTGGACAGAACGCAACAAAAAAGGTGAACATGTTCCAGTTGAGATAATTACATTTCAGAAAATATTTTTGCTGTTTGCCCAAACTAACAAAAATTCTCGAGATACGAGGAAGGCAGGTCAGCTTTCAGAATTTACATACGGCAGTGGTGTTCTATTATCGCAGCTATCCGTGCTGTTAATCGAATTCTGAAACCGCCTTCACATTCGAGACAAGACAACTTTCTATTTGAGACGAAAAGAATAAGAATGTTTTGCTCATCATCAACACAATCCAAATCAAATCAGTCAATTTTGCAAATTGTTTCACCGTTGTCTGTCACATTTTGTCTTCTTGGTTACTGTGCGTTCTCCTTGTTCGGGAATTGGATGCGATTTTCGAGAAATTCGACGATCAGCAGCGGGCAGTTCTCGCGTGCCACCGATGTCGGCACCAGCTCACGCTTTTCGTTCGGCTCCTTCCTGAATCAGGACGATAGGGTTTGTGAAAATTCATATTTGGCCGATGTTATTTTCTTGCGCAGGAGGAAATGTTGTCTTTTTTAGTGTCCGGCGGGTGACAAAGTCAAGAATTGGCGGGCTTGACCGCCTAAGTAAAGATCGCCAAAGGAACCACATAAAAATTCCAGAAGTCGAAAAAAAACCAAAAAAAACTAAGGCACTCAGGGGATGCACCAACCACTGTACGAGATAGTGCAGTCCGCCACCACGGTCGGTGCAGCCAACAATCTTGTCGGCGCGCAATCCACGATCGAACCCGGTGCCGGACGCGGAAGCGAACGATTTGCTGCTCTTGCTGCCACCGCCCGCGCTCACCTGTCCGGTTGTCAGACCGATTTTGATAGAGAACTTTGCTTTTCATCCACAAAAAATGAAATGATCCATTACTGATAGTCAGTTTAACATCTGTAAGATGACAAAAGCGAGCAAACCCTTGATTTTTTCGCCGATGATCCGGGCGTATCGCTGCTCGCTCTCTTTGCCGTCCATTTCTTTTCGAATTCCTTCAGCAATTCCTCGCAGTCCAGATTCTCCGCCGGTTCCCACGTGTTGTCATCGCTGCAGAATGAAAAACATTTGAACTTCAGATTGCAGTTGAACTTTAATCTCAAAGTCAAGCAATCGACAGTACCCCCTCCCCTAGCCTGGTTGACTATCATGAACATCCTCACTCAACATGGAAAAATCACATTTTTTTGTCAAAAAATTATATGAACATTGAAACAACGCACGAACTCTGAGTATCCCTTCCATTTCACCAGGTACGTCGTTTTGCCTTTTGACACTTTCTTCTCCAAAATCTTCTCCACCTCATAACCTTCGTCGCTTCCGCTGCCAGCGTCGTCAGACATTTTTTGGATCAGAATAAAATGAGATGTTGTCGAGCGAATTTATTGACAAATGGGAATGGGATAGGATGAACTGGAACCGGTAAATCGACGAATTATTGTCAGTCCTGTACTGACAGTGACAGTGTGATAACAACTGTCAGTGTATAATTCCTGGGGGAGGGGCTACGCGCGAAATTAGCGTTTTAGAGTACATTTTCATCAATATTTGCACCTGCAAATTTTTGTTCCCCCCCCCTAGCTCAGCCGGTACAGTAGGTAGGTTGCCGCCCCACATTTTTGGTAGTACATACAGTAGGTTGCCGCCCCGCTTGGGTAGCCACACCACTGCTGGCAGGGCGGATGGAAAAATCCGTTTTTTTTTCACGAAAAGAAACCGAAAAAAACGAAAAAACTGGTCCATCTGGGATGTAAAAAAGGAGTGTGTAACAGTGTTTCATTTAGTTCTTATAAATGTGAGCAAGATTATAATATTAGCGTAGCATAAAGCTGCATATATAGTTTCGGGCCCTCTCACGAGAGGACGAGACTACCGTAAAAACCTAAATAGAAGGGGGGGGCTCTATTAACTCACTGACCCCATTTTGGGGGGGCTCTATTCCGGGGGGGCCTCTATTAATTCACTGACCCGAACCTGAAAAATTGTTCCCAGAAATACCCCCCAAAAACCCCTAAAAAGGGGGTTGAAAGGATGTTTTTTCGCTTGTAATCGCATTTATTCGTGTCTATTCGTCAATAGGAGGCGTATTATGTGCTCTGAACGAACAACAAACATGCATAAATGTACCTGTATACCACTATCAAGCCTTAATACACTACAGTATAGGGAATGTTACTTAGGGGGGGGGGGCTCTATTCCGGGGGGGGCCTCTATTAATTCACTGACCCGAACCTGAAAAATTGTTCCCAGAAATACCCCCCAAAAACCCCTAAAAAGGGGGTTGAAAGGATGTTTTTTCGCTTGTAATCGCATTTATTCGTGTCTATTCGTCAATAGGAGGCGTATTATGTGCTCTGAACCAGTGTAGTGGCAGGCCCATGTGTGGGAGGTAAGTATGATGCGGGGTTGGGACCGGAAGCGTGAGAGGCATGATTTTGGTCACCCAAAAAGGCGAAAAAACACCGTTTTTGTGATACAATTTTGGCCAAAAATTGAGGTAAAAATAGTACTTTTTTAAAATTTTCGCCGAAAATCGCCTAAAAATAGGTATTATGGGTGGGTTTGCGCGCGGAGCGCGCGATTTTTGGGAAAATAAGGTCGAAAAACACCGATTTTTTCCTTAAAAAGGTATAAAATTGCTTGTGAGAGGTATGATTTGGAGTTGTGAGAGGTAAGTACTCAACCCCCCCCCCAACCCCCCCACTCGGGTTTTGTGGTAGGTAAGTACTGAGAGGGGGGGTTAACCCCCCCCCCCCCCCCCAACCCCCCCCCCCCCCAGCCACTACTATGCTCTGAGAACGAACAACAAACATGCATAAATGTACCTGTATACCACTATCAAGCCTTAATACACTACAGTATAGGGGATGTTACTTAGGGGGGGGGGGCTCTATTCCGGGGGGCCTCTATTAATTCACTGACCCGAACCTGAAAAATTGTTCCCAGAAATACCCCCCAAAAACCCCTAAAAAGGGGGTTGAAAGGATGTTTTTTCGCTTGTAATCGCATTTATTCGTGTCTATTCGTCAATAGGAGGCGTATTATGTGCTCTGAACCAGTGTAGTGGCAGGCCCATGTGTGGGAGGTAAGTATGATGCGGGGTTGGGACCGGAAGCGTGAGAGGTATGATTTTGGTCACCCAAAAAGGCGAAAAAACACGGTTTTTGTGATACAATTTTGGCCAAAAATTTGAGGTAAAAATAGTACTTTTTTAAAATTTTCGCCGAAAATCGCCTAAAAATAGGTATTATGGGTGGGTTTGCGCGCGGAGCGCGCGATTTTTGGGAAAATAAGGTCGAAAAACACCGATTTTTGCCTTAAAAAGGTATAAAATTGCTTGTGAGAGGTATGATTTGGAGTTGTGAGAGGTAAGTACTCAACCCCCCCAACCCCCCTCGGGTTTTGTGGTAGGTAAGTACTGAGAGGGGGGTAACCCCCCCCCCCAACCCCCCCCCAGCCACTACTATGCTCTGAGAACGAACAACAAACATGCATAAATGTACCTGTATACCACTATCAAGACTCAATACACTACAGTATAGGGGATGTTACTTAGGGGGGGGGGCTCTATTAATTCACTGACCCCTTTTTGGGGGCTGTATTACGGGGGGGGGGCTCTATTCCGGGGGGGCTGTATTTAGGTTTAACGGTGTCACAATGCATCCGGGTCCTCATCAGTCATGTGAGATGCATTGCTCCTCCCTCCCTATTCTATTACCTAGAAGATGTATGAATTTTGAAACGAAAAAAGGAAATTTTTTTGTGCGATTTTTTGAACCAATTTGTTTGGTTGAAAATTCATTGTTGTCCACGAAAAAGTCGTCAGATGGACAATACTGATCACTTCACTTCAGGGTAGTACTTGGGGGGGGTGGGGGGGGGGGCGGGGGGGGCCCCCCCCCCCCCCCCCCCCCAAATTCATCTATCTATCGTCAACACTTTTTGATTTCATCTATCTATCGTCAACACATATGGGCAAATCTATCTATCGTCAACAAATTTTGGGAACAATCTATCTATCGTCAACACATTTCGAACCCAAAATTGACATTTTTGCCTCAAAATGGCTCAAAATCGGTATTTTTCACCACAAATAGGCAAAAATCGCGCGCTACGCGCGGATTTAGTACATCTATACACATTTTCATTAATATTTACACATTATTACCTACTTAATGCACTATACTATACCTTGATTTTTGGCGACCCCCCCCCCCACCATCTATCTATCGTCAACAAGTTTGGGTCGACCCCCCCCCCAGATTTCGGACTTGGGTCATCTATCTATCGTCAACACATTTCGGGTCCCAATCTATCTATCGTCAACACCCTGACCAAGTACTACACTGCTTCACTTACTTGCCGAATCCGTCAGAAATTTGAGTATTTTTGACAAAAACATCCCTAATTTTTCAGTAAAATAGTCACTTCAGAAGCGACCCCGGCCCGACCCGAGCCAAAAGCCTAAATCGCGGCCCGGCCCGATTGCGACCTCTGTTTGAAAATCTAAATCTACCAAAGTTTTCAGTTTGTCTATTCTCTTTTATTAGCTGGCGGAGGAAACGCGGGCGCTACGTATAGTCCGTCTGACCCGAATTTGGTTCCCAACGTTTTAAACTCCTCACACATTCCACTCTGTATACTGAGTATTCCCTTTAAAATGAGGCTCACAATCGTGCCATGAAACAGAACATAGACAAAGCTCCTATTTCTTTGACCCGCCCGATCGTTGAACAGCCCTCGTGTCGTGCATCATTGTGAATGCCGTGTGCCGTGTATCCGCAGAAAGTTGATAATCTTCAATGGTGCCTAGCTACAGATCCTCCAACAAGTAGCGTCCCAGTGCGCAGGGTTATTTTGATCCACCGCGGTTGACTGCGGCCAATTGTTTGCCCAACTTGCAAAGTATGACCGACAGCAGAGCCCAACTGCTTTCCACTGCAGTCCACTGCGGGGACCACAGTGGCTGTTTGTGTGTGGCGGGACCCACCGCAGCCAACCGCAGTGTCAGGCAGTTGTGTGTTAAACACCGAAATCCGGTGGGCTCGCGGTTGACTGTAGTAAAGGCGGTGGGCCGAAAAATCCTGCGCACAGGGACACTACTTGTTGGAGGACCTGTAGCTCGTCCCTCAGTGCGTTCCTGGCTCCACATCATCCCAACGCGTGTTCGTTTGCAAGTTTCTCAGAACGTCACCCTCCTCCCAGATCCCCAAGCGTGTTCGAAGTTCGAAACACGCACATGTCTGTTCATAATGGCTGTCCATCGACTATAATTCGCCATTTTATGTAGTAATTATGTATTACATGTGCACAGCACAATAAAAAAAATACCACCAGACTGTACAATAAGTTAGGTATTTTCTTGAGTAAACTTCTCCCAGCCGCAAACGCATCAATAAAATGTCCTGCGAAAGCAGAATGAAAACTCATCATTCGCTGAGACAAGAATTCAAATCGACGACACATTTCGGTCCGGCCGTAATTCTGAGCAGTTCGCGTGCCGCCCGCGCACCGTAATACCGATGTGCCATGGCGTACCAGTCCATCAAACTTTTCTTCAAAACATCAGAAGTGAATTCGTTTTTGAACAGCCACAAATATTTGAGTCGCTCTCTGAGAACGATCTCGGTTTCCACACTATTCGTGCCGAAACAATATTTGGTGGTCGAAATCAGTCCGGACCAAATTTCGGTCATCAGCTCGCGGTCATGTGCTCGTTCTTTGATCGAAAACTCGACAATCTTCTCGCGCAGTTCATGCAGCAACCTCGAATGCTCGAAAAATAGTCGTTTCGATCGCTCATACAACGGGACGAACTGATCGCGTCTCGCGCTATAGATTCGTGCCGCACATTGTTGAGCCGAATCGGCGCATTCGCGAATCTCATTCAAATCCTGTTCGCTCCACGCCTGTTCGTGTTCGCATCGCGTGCATCGTGTTGCGATCGAAATGTCGATATCTGTCTCGGATCGCAACAAATCGATCAGATCGGACACCGTTGGCGCGTCGCTGAGTTCGAGATCGGTGAATCTCGGTTCGAGCTCGAAATACGATTTACGATCAAAACAGGACGGACCGGCGCATTTCGGGCAGCGCAGCGCGCTCATCTCGAGTTCGAGTCTGAAAATAAAAATCGATCAAGTTTATTATCGCCTTGATGATTCAGGATTATTTAACATACCGATTGCAGTCACTGTCATCCCGACACGCTGTGCATTCACACACAAAGTTGTAGTCAGTGGCCAAATGCTGCCGTCTGTGCGCCCGAGTGGTGTAGAGGCCAAAATACGCGCCGTAGTTGGTGGTTATCTCGTCGCCGGGCTTGATCGGACGGACCACTCGAAATTCAACTTGGTCCCCATCGAACTGATGATAGAGATTGCGCGAACACGAATGATTCACTGGAAATGTTTGAATATTTACTCAAGATTGTGTACTTTTTCACACAATGCGACCGCGACGTACCCAAACTGGCCACGGCGTACATGGCCGATGGCCGATACTGATTTGATGTTTCAAGGTCGTGCGCGTCATTTCGAATCACCGACATGGGATACATTGAGAAATTGTTTGAATTGTATCTGCAGGAAAACGCCATATCTTTGTTGAGAAATGCCTGAATTTTCAAGGAAAATATCAGGTCGAGACTGAGAAGTCAGAGCATACAATCATTCCTACCGTGGCAACACCGCACGCATGTGACGCCCGAGCAACTCTTCGGCGTCCCGTTGACTCAGGGCTGATGCGTGCCATGCTGATGTTTCAAAATACGCGTTGTCCTGAGACAGTAAACGAAAGCTTAAAAACAATGCTAAGTTTCGGTTGTGTGCAAGCAAACGTTATACCTTCAGATGTTTCACGGCCTTCTTAATGTTCTCAGCAGCCCTGCTTTCAGTGAGCGTACTGCGAGGACGACAATGCCCGACCAGACTCAGGATTGAACTGAAACAACGATTTGGTTTTTTTGAAATAAAATAACTTTTTCGAACTGAATACAAAAATAAATATAAATTTTAAAATCCCAAACCGATAATCGTTCGTTCTGAATATGCCGTCGCGTTGTTTCGACCCGAGCACGCAATAATCACGTCGTGTCCTTTCGTTATCAGGGTCGCAATCAACCAACTCGCCAACCGACACTCGCGAGAACACACGCACCAGGCGCCAAAATTCGTTGTCGTCTGCGGGATAAATAAATTGAAACTTAACCATTGTTCAACACAATGCTTTAGTTTTTGTCAGTTTTTTTTCACGTTTTTGAGCTTGAACTCAGCTCATAACCTGGAATCTGCCCATCAAACTTACATCTATTACCTTGATCCCATTTATCGGCCACCGTGTGCTGACCGCATTCATACGGATGGAAGGTGTTCTGCGCTCGTTTCAAGCACGCGCGACTGCAGAATGGCGTGTACGCGTCGAGACATGTGGGACAGAGAACTAGGTCTGATTCTTGCCTGAATGATCAAGGGCACTTGAGCACTTCACTGAACGCGTCTGAAAATAAACATGTTGATCTACTAACTCAGCCAAGTGTCTGATGCAGGTTCGACACAGTTCCCTGGCCATTTCATTGCGTCTCACTGTGACGGCGAATGCGTGTTCACGCAGCAAGACGGCACCGACTGGGATCGGCCGATTGGCGATCATGTGACGACCGCGGGTCTGGAATGGATTGTGGGTACGGTAGGATTATGGTATATCGTGCTAGGTCTTTTGTTAAGCCATGTTGCTTGTCACCAGCGTGGTACCCAGTTCATTCATTTCATGGTGCAGAGCATGATTTGGTATTGTATCATCATGCAGCTCACACTTTGTGGTGATGAAAAAATATCCGACAAAAGTGTTTGACATCATCTTTGCCTTCATTACGTCATGCATTCAGCTGCTGACTTCTGCCACCCAAATGATAAAAAAACTCAAAGTTCAACATTCAGCAAACCTCATCGAATTTCACATCGACGGCAGCGGAGAGCACTGGGAAATCTGGGTGACTTCCGGCGTACAGCTCCTCGCTCATTGCTTCATCTGATTTCAGATCATCTGACACGGTCATTTTGTTTAGAGATTTTATCTGAAAAGATTAGTAAATATTTTAACAAACCACAAAATTGATGAAACAAGGTCTCAAAACACAATACAAAAACCAAAACCTGGCCAAGCGCCCAGACGGCAGAGGGCAAAAAAGACTGAAACGTGCAAAGAAAGAGCTGTCAACTAAACACGTTGTAAACCCCTGCGGTGGTGCTTCACGTTGTTAAAGCCAAGCGATTTAGAAGAATGCAAACGAGTTTTGTGCCAGCAGCCAGCTGTTTCGGAAAGTGTTTGGCTTCGAGCGCTTACTTGCGTCAGCGTATGCGCTCAACAGGAAACTTCATTGGTGAACAGAATGCGCGCACCAAGGGCACGCCACAGTTGCTGCTGCAAAGTTGCTTGCTCTATGCCTGCGCTTGTTCACTCACGGATCTATCGGAGGCACAAACAAAGCAAAGCCGGCTCTTGTTGAGCTTGTGGTTGCCGCGCAGTTGTTGAACACAATAAGCGTCAAATGGGTGAAGCCTGAAAAAGTGTCTGCACGCGTGTCTTTATGCACATGCGAGCCCGTCAACGTCGAGTATTGAATTTTTTCTCTTGCGAAGATCGAAGAAACTTTATACCACCGTCAGCCTCGAGTGGCATCCTTTGATTTACTGAGTTTATGCGTTCGGATTTACGGCCGCGTCGCTTCACCACTCGTGTGTTTGAGAAAAGTTCTGAACGACCTCTCTTTTGAAGTCATTCCGTCAACTGAAACCTGCTGTGTTTTTGTCATCGTGGTGGCCGGTATGCAGCTGGGCAAAAGTATTTGGTTTCGTGTTTCTCTTGCTTCCTTGTTGCATTGAAGCTGCTGAAACATTTTCGTCACAGTTCTCGAATGCTCAAGTTCATCCGTTGGTATTCCTGTTCACGAACTATACTAATGTTTCTGAAAAGTTCCGTGACAATTTTCCCGTTTTCTTTTGTGTTTTCCGTTTTTCTGTTTTTTTCTGTTTTTTAATTTCGCAACCAGCGGTATACCGACAGTTGAGTTGTGTCACAACAATGCACCACACCAAAGTTTGTAACTGACATTCAATAAAAGCATAGCAGAACCGCACGCACATATCAACTTTCTTGTCCAAAAAGCATCCTTTCAAAACAACAAAGTCCCCTTCAGGTCATAGGTGGTTAGTATCATTATGACCATGAACAGTTTCTGGCACATCATCCCCAAGCTTCATGTCAACAATGGTTGAAAAAGAGCGCGTTTTTTTTGCGCGTGGCTGAAGTTTGTCCGGGTTTTTGTCGCCACCAAAAATAATGACGGTTTTCAAAAGTGGCTCGGCAACGTTTGCGAGCTGAATCTGGGTTAACACTGACGTTACACGTGCGGTACTGGTACCTACTTTGTGTTGTTCTTTGGGCTTTATTTCATTCAGCCTGGATCTCGCGAGTTTCTTTTCCGTTCTCTAATACCTTTTCATCATTTTCAGGTAGCATTGGCAACAGAAATCTTCTGGTTTTGCATTGAAAGAAGACATAAATAAGCAAATTGTTCAAAATGAGCGCGGTGGAATCAGCGAGCAGCGTACCATCGGATGACGTCATTCACATACCGCCAAATCCGTTCATGAAGGTAACTAACATCGATTTTTTATTGATTGATTTTTCAATCAAAATGGATTAGCAAACAAAGCAGTGTTCACAAGAAGTTCAAGACAAACATTACGTATGTTCAACCATGAAGACCCCGGCCGGTATGTAGGTACCGTCGTGTTCGTGGCCACTTCATCTGTCCTGAAGTGCACTTACTGTAAATGCTGCGAATGTTCTTTGACAATGCCTTACAGTGTTTAAGATAGGATCGTGCTCATGTCAGTCTGTCGATGTCAGTCTCGTTTTTTCCGATGCTGTAGTGTTGAAATTCTTAATTACTGAGAGCGACAGACCGCCGAAACAGACTGACAAAACAGACTGACATGAGAATTTCTCACAGCTGTGCAGCACAGCACTGTGTTACAGTGAAACTGCACAGCCAATCGATAACTCAATCGATCAAAACTCACCCAATCACATTCTGTTTTACGCGCTACCCTATTCTATAAAAGTAAGAGCGTTTGTTCGCAAAATTGCCCCTGCAGACATACAGAGTGGCACACACGAAAGCTATGATTGTTGGAGGGGTCGAAGCCAAAGTCCGAACAGGTGCACTTAGCGCCTAAGATTTGACCAAAAGGCTCACCGTTTTTTGCTCCTTTTCGATCCAGAAAATGCACCACGGATTTTCCATGACATGCGTGGAAAAGCGTGTCCTTTTCAGTTTTGGTTTTCAAAACACCCAGTTCACTTCACTTCACTTCCTAATTATATTCGTTGCACAAAAGATATCTATTTTTTGCAGAACACGCACTGGCATCCGAGCGCCGAGGAGATTGAGTTGATTCGCAAAAGTTGGCTGCAAGACGACGCTCAACAGGAAGAGTTGGGCCTCGACATCTACACGCTCATTTTCCATCAGCAACCCGATGCAAAGTTGCTCTTCACACAGGTGACCCTCTTGGACATTTTCGTGTGATTCAGGATATCATTATGACATTTTGTGTGAAGACAAGCGGTGCACCTGGCCATCATCATCCGTCCCATAAATGGTCAACTGTGCACTGATGATGTCCTAGTGCACCACCAAGTCGATTCCTTGCAGCTGCAACGCCAAGACGAAGATATTCGCGAGAACGCGGCCTTTCGCCGTCAGGCCGGTCGTTTCGTTCGCACACTCGACTACGTCGTGCTGCATTTGGACAAAATGGAATCGATCATTGATTATCTGCATTATTTGGGCTCGACGCACGCCAAAATGGCCTACACCAGCCTGCCCGTGCACATGTGGTCGGCGTTCAAGGTTGGAGGGCTAACACCGTACGGTCGTTAAGTCAAGTGGTCGACTCTCGTCGTCAACTCAGGCAGCCCTTATAAAAAACGTTTTTTTTTTAAAAATCGTTTTTTTTAAAAAAACGTTTTTTTTAAAACGCCCAGATGACCAAAATATGCCCCCAAAAAATTGGAAAACGCTCATGTTGGGAAGAAAACGTGGTTAAATGAAGTAAGTCTATGTGTTCTGAGGCAAAATAAACGGGTTTCAACCCTTTTCTAGCGAGTTGTTAAGATCCCATATCAGACCCGCATCATGGGACCAACTTTGGCCGGGGTCATCACTGAAAGTCAAACTCCGTATATCGACGTATCTCGACAAAGTAAAAATTGGTCGAAAATTTTTTGAAAAAAAATGGGACAAAAAAATGATTTTCCTTGATAATCAGGGTACCTTCCCTGAAAAATCAGGGAAAATCAAGGAAATTCAGGATTTAAAAAAAACGAAAAACGACCCAGTCGTTTTTTTGAAAAAAACGTCGTTTTTTGCCCAACCCTGGCCCTATATTGAACGCGAGCAATAATGCATTAGGATGGACGGCAAGAGTTGACGATCTGAGTTGACGACAGTAGTATAAGCCAAGGTTGGACTGACTGTTGAGCAAAGCCTGATTGCGACGTCACATGCCAAAGCCGAACGTAACAATGTCGTTTTGGGCCTGGAGTGGGCTTTACCAAAATACGAGAGGACAAAAAGATTGCTGATAAAATATGTTTACCGCACGTCACCCTGCTGTGAAACATCAGCCAGCTTGCATGACCGCATGACCATGACTGTGCCGGCTGGCTGATGTTTCACATACCACATGAAACATCACAGGACGCCATCGAGTTGTCGATGGAATACCGCATCGAGACGAGCACCGATTTTGTGCACGTTCGTGAGAGCGAGAAACAACGAATGCATCACGCCTGGCAATTGTTATGTGAATTGATCGCTCGACATATGTGAGAATACTGGGGGCAACATGAATTTGGCAAAATTCATATTGCATGATGATTCACAGAATACATTTGTGAAACGTTTCAGGTACAACGGTTTCACGGACGGTATTTTGCGCAAGAAGCTGCAAGCTATGCAGGCAGCCGAGGGCGGATTCGATCATATCAACTGTGTGGTCGATGCCAAAGAGAAACGGGAACTGATTGAGAAAGTGCGCGTGATGTTTCACTATTTTCGATAAAATAAGCAAAACAAACAACAGATCCAATTGTTCGGCCTACTTTTTTTCAAGAAAAGTAACAAAAAACGCAGGCAGCGCCGTGGATCCCCACCGACGAGCAAGTTTCGCTGGTGACCGAAACCTGGTCGGATGATCTAGCCGTGCAGAAACAACTCGGCATCGACATATACAGCATCATTTTCGACCGGCATCCGCTTGTGCAACAATTGTTCCCTCAGGTGCGTCCGGACATCATCAGTGGTGGTGGTCTTTGGTTTGTTGTGGCGGCCATGAGATATGACAAAAATCGTTATCACGTCGTAGAGTCCCATTTCCTTACTGATGGTTCACAGGCGTCTTGTTTTGCCATGAGATGGACAGTATCCCAGAACGTTTCCACCCAACACTTACCTACTGCACTGCCAACCTAACCACAACGGATGTTTCACAGGTCGCCAAACTGCCGCCGGACGAGGTGCACAACAGCGACGCCTTCCAAGCGCAAGCAATGCGATTTGTGAAAGTCATCGATTTCACCATCAAACATTTGAAACAGCCAGACAAGATGGACAAATATTTGCACGATATTGGTGCGGCACACGTGCGATTTGCGTCACGCGGTTAGCTGACCATTTGTGATTCGGTGATCTGGCAAAAAAAGTGCATGCGAAAAGTGACTTTGTGGAAGTTGACATTTACCCTGATTTTTCAAGGGGCTAAGGGTCCTTTCAAATTCAGGCTTCACACCGAGCATGTGGTCGTTGTTCAAGGATGCCATCGAGCTGGCGATCGAGTACCGAACCGTTATTGGAAAGGACAAGTTCTCGGGACTGAGTCTCGAACAGAAACAAACTGCGCAGGTGTGCAGAATGAAACATCCGTTTTTTGAGTCCTGAAATTTTAGGCATACATTTTAGGCCTAAGTCCAGTGCCTGAATTGTAGACAGCCTGGAGCAATCTATCGGTGATGATCGTTCAGCGAATGCGCATCGGCTACCTCGACGCCCTACAGAAACCGCTGATTCACGACAATTCGCTCCTGTCGGTCATACCCGGACCGAATCCGTTCGAAAAAGTTGGTCACACACTTTCGAATTTGCACTTTTATTCTTTAAAACCGCATAAAAACGGTTGAATCAAAGACATAAAACATCAAATTTTATCACAGTTCATAATACTTGGCGCAGTCCACCACCTTGGTCACTTCAGGATCGCACCTGAAATAGTTATCTTGCAAAAAGGTTGAAATTTATTGAAAATTTTTTCCCACCTGGTGCAGAAACACTTTAAATCGTTCAGCCTGGTGGGGCAGTGTCCAAAACATTGCTGAATCCTCTTTTTATCTGGCACCGCCATCAGTGGCTGCATGTGACGTTTTTTCGGGTCAGAGGCGGCCACGCAAAATGTGTAACATTTGTAGAATGCCGTTGGGGCGTGCTTTTTTCGACACGCTTTGGTGCAGTTTAGATGTTGTTGATGGCTTGACATGACACCACCTGGGACTGTAGTGATGGAAATGCATAGTAGCATCTGAAAACGCTAAAAAAATGCTTATTCCATTCGGAGCCCTTCAGTCTCGTACATAAATACTTACTGTGAATGACAGCGTTGATATTGCAGTTACCATTGGAAAGTCGAAATCGCGCAGGAAGCCAACAGAAATCGAAAATCACATTTTTGAGAAAAATCTCGAAATGAAATATAACACAAAAGAGCAGAAATCGTTGTTTTTCGCTGTTTGTCAACACAACACGCGTCAGCTTGGCCGGACCATCGTAATGATAAAAAAACAGGATAAACAAACCACACCTTCATGTATTGTATGGTCTTATTGCGGGCTTGTTTCAGCGAGAAAGTCGTAAAACACGTTCGTTTTTCATTTTTCAAACACTCCGTGTTAACACAACATTTCAGGCAACATTCAGCCCTGACTGTTGGAAAGCTGAGCTTGCGCTGTTGCGCAAGTGCTGGAATGATGACAAGAGCTCGTTGCTGCAGTTTGGCATGGATATCTACAGTATTCTATTCAATCGGATGCCTGATGTTGAAAGGCTGTTTTCGGTGGGTGACCTTGGCTCGTGATTCTGTTCAAAAAAGTCTCTTTTCTGTGGTGTGCTGCTCTCTTAGTTTCTTGGGGTTTTCTGCTGCTTTGGCATGCAAGCATCGACATCGACCATTGTCTTCAGCGGTTTTATCATTATCTTGCCCATCGGTTTTGAGCTGATCTTGATGCTAATGATGCAACATCTGCAAGCTTCGGCCCTGTCATGTTTCCACAGACGGTCGGTGCACCATGGCATCGTCAGTAACCCTTATCATGCACCACTAAAAATTAGCCAAAATTTGTCAGCAAGACACGGGCGACATTCGTGAAAATGCCGGTTTTCGCGCGCGCGGCCAGCAAATTGGCGATCTGCTCGATCACGCGGTCAAAAAGGCCGATGACGCAGCCGCAACGATGTATCGAACTGCCAGGGACACCGGTGCTACTTTTGTGCACGTTGCGTCACGCGTATTCACACCCGGGCTGTGGAATGTGCTCAAGGTTGGTGATCCTGATGCATCAAGGGACTACGAAGCGATTATTCAATTCAGTTTGCCTGTTTTCTCCATCTTAGAAGCCCAGGCAATGTTTTAGAGGTGATTTGTAGTAAAGGGGACTACTATTAGAACATACATTTGTAAAGAGCTTTAGCTCATTAGGTCCGCTGGACTCGCAAAATTCGTTTTGGGTGCTCATTGGTGTTATCATGCCCATTGGTCATCGTTAACTTTGCAGAAAATTACGGTGGCAATGTACTGAGTTGGGTAAGGTTGATCTCTGTTGCGCCCTGCTTTCGCAGACAGACAGAGGCGTCAGTGCGGTGCGCAGCCCTTTTTGCAGAATATTGAAACAAGATGAAAAAAATACAATAAATCGATCCCCAGGAATCCATCGACCTCGCGTTCGAGTATCGTTGTGAGACCGGACACGGCGCATTCAGTGGTCTGACCGAGGAAGAGAAAACAAAGGTGCACAACTTTTGGCTGAAGCTGACTGCGTTTGTCGTGAAGGAAATGTATGAGGTCGGTGGTGAGGGTTTTGCTTGATTCGCAGGAGGTTGAAAAAAAAACAGAAATAATTATATCATTTTTTCAGGGATTTGTGTCAGGTCTGATGTCGTTGAATGAAAAACGCCGCCAAGAAGCACTGGAAGCGAAAAAGCAGGCCGACGATCAAGTTGTACCCGAAGGCGGCGATCTACTTGAGATGAAAAATGTGAAAATCATGCCTGTGAGTTGATCGTTTATTTTTTCGAAAAAATGGATTTCTTTCGATGGCGGAAAAGAGCAAAACGTCTGGTTTTTTATCGTATTGAGGCGGTGACTCAACTGTCGCAAGAAGGCGTCAATGAGGAAGCAACCAAACGTCTGGCGCGAGCCGCAGTCGTCCAACCGAATCCGTTTGCAAAGGTTTGCCAATTAAATTTTTTTCATTGTTTTAATTTGTATTGTTTTTCTTTTTTTTTTCTAGTTTCTCGATTGGAAGCCTGCGAAAGAGGAGGTCGAGATGCTCACCAAATCCTGGTGTGACGACGTGCACACGCTCACCGAACTCGGATTGGACTTTTATGCGATTCTGTTCGAAAAAGTGCCGGACGCTAAAGGACTGTATCCTCAGGTTCGTTCTACATTGGCCAATTGGTGCACCAGGTCATCATCAGTATTTTGCCAACTAAAATATAAACGACGATTTCTTTCATTCAAATTCCAGCTGAAACTGGTCAACCCCGACATCCGCCTGGAGCCCTCCTTCCTCGATCAGGCGCTCAAGTTGGGCACCACCCTTGATCAGGCGGTCAAGAAGTTGCCCAACGAGTCCGATCTGTGTTCGTATTTGACGGCAATCGGTGCCGAATACGGTCATCTGACCGCGCAGCGGGCCGTATTAACGCAGGCACTCTGGGTCGCATTCAAAGAGGCCATCGATCTGAGCGTTGAGTTCCGATGCGAAATGGGTCGTGACAAATTCGCGTGTCTGCACGAAACGGAACGCAAAGTGCTCGAGACCGTCTGGGCAAAGTTTTCGGCGAAAATTGTTGGCAAGATTTATGAAGGGTTCGGTGAAGTGCTGTGGAAACAGGCGCAAAGCGTCGTCGCCTTCCAAAGTGACTATGTTTAGAGGGACTGTGTGTGTGTGAAACAGCGATGAAAAATACACAGATTTTTTAAACAAACACTTTTTTCAAAAAATTGAATGTTTCCGTCGCTGTTTCATTGAACGAAAGCCTGGAAGTGTTTCATGGGAACGCTAGATCTGGATGTGCAATGACCTATATATATTTTTAACGCGCCCTATCCTTCCCGAGAATTATATCATTTTACATATTTTTCCTGTCTTTTAGACTTTCAATTTTATTTAATTTTTATGCAGTTTTTAGTTCGTTCGTGTATTTGAGTGGATGTGGACCTCAGTGTGTTTTTCGACTTTGTCTATTTGCGGTGCTCAAACAGTGCAATTTCACAACGGTGGTGCAACAGCATTGTAGAGAATTGTGTTAGCATGACCAAAGATAATGTATACCTGGTAGCAAACCATAAAGTTCTCTAGTTTGACAATGTAAATTGATTGATATTCTAAAATAACGACGACAACAATTAACGAATTCGCAAAATAGCAACACAAAATTGAGTTGACCAGAACCAAATCGGTTGACAAAATAAAGGGGCGACAAATGAAATATGTACGATCACCTCATGTATGGTATGTTCTGTTTTTTGTGTGTCAGATTGCAGAATGTCCTTGCAACTTCATGGGTACTCCTGTGGACCATGGTTACCGTGTTCACGCTCATTCAGATACGAGTAGAAGCGGTACACGACGAACAGGAACCATAACTGAAATCAATGTTTTTCGCTCATTAGCTTGCAAAATAATTTCAAAAAGTATTCAAAATGTTAACAAACCGTCAAAATGACCCCAATGATATCCAACAACACCGCTCGAACGCACAGGAAAAACCCGTTGACAATCAACCAGGGCAGCAACATGCACTTGTTGTCTTGGTAGGCGCCGGCCAGAAGCAGACACGTCGGGATCAGACCGATTACAATCATCGCCAGACCCGCGCCGGCGGCTAAAAAAATTGAATGATTCAAATCGCGCATTTTCATGCTAAAAGTTTAGCAACGTTGCTCTCACCGATGAGGCGAATTGTTTCGAACGTGCTCCGATCATCCTTGTTCAATGCCTTGATCTCATCGTCATTTGACAGCCCCACAAACAGCACAATGCCGGCGGCGATGGCTCCGATTATGGCGATCACAATCTGAAATAATTTTTTTGCATTTTTTTTAAAAATTATTATTGTGATGTTTCATCATACTAACCGATGCCCAACCGATGTACTTGGTGCCATCCCTCACGTGAATATTACCGCAACAACATCGCCAACGCGGGTCGGCCTCGCTGAATGAGTACATACTGTATGCTACGTAATGTCGAGTTGGCTAATGTTTCATTCAAAGGACAACGCGTCGAGAAACTGGCATATTTTCAAAAATTTCTATATTTTTCGAAAATAGACAAAAATTACATGACTGCACCGCTGAATCCAGATGGACGAAACTTCAGGCGCAGTATATTTTGCCTTTGGATGCCAATGTGCTCGTGTGCCACAAGTTGTGGCACACGCGCAAGGCCTTGTGATGCGTGAAATCAGTTGCCAAGTATCAAATGACAAACACACTAAAGTTAGGCGTGGCGTCAAAAACAAGCTTGGTGGTGATAGTTATAGCTATAGATTGACATGCTCACTGAGTTTCATTCGATCTTTAGAGAGTCTCCGATGCATCAAATGTCTATGATCTAGGCTTTCATGATGCAGTGTCAATCAACCAAATCATACAGACATATATGAGAATGACAACTCGCAGTCACCCAACGATTAAAATGAAGCAACTGTCACATAAAAATTTCACATGTCTTCACAAATGAGCATACGGCACGACAGAGTTTCAATGATAAGACAGGACAGACAACAAACAAAATCATGAAAAGCAAAACAGAGTATTGTATTTTTTCATCTATGTATGTATATGTGTTAAATATGCATTTATGTACAATTATCTTAAATCAATTTGATTAAAGTTTTGAACATCCACGACCTTCGTCATATACCATTCTTCAACAAATCACATTTTCTGTGCCGGGTACACGGCGGTGACCTGCTGCTCGCCATAGTAGCCCCCCATCGGGCCGGGCTGTTGCATGATGACACCGACTGCCTGCACCGATTGTTGATGAACCCCATGCTCACGCTCATTCAGATACGAATAGTAGCGGTACACAACGAACAGGAACCACAGCTGCAATGGGTGCCGTCGAAAACCATTCTAACATCCAGCTACATCTTTCCAATATTTCAGAACAACCACCACGGGTAAAACTGCTCACCGTCAAGATGACCCCAATGATATCCAACAACACCGCTCGAACGCACAGGAAAAACCCGTTGACAATCAACCAGGGCAGCAACATGCACTTGTTGTCTTGGTAGGCGCCGGCCAGAAGCAGACACGTTGGGATCAGGCCGATTACAATCATCGCCAAGCCGACAATCATCCCTGAGACACAAGTTTCATTAGAAACGTCTGAATCCTGCATTTTCCCGTCCGAGGCAAGCGAAACCATGGCAAAAAAGTGAAAAAGTGTCCCTATACCGATGATTTTGATTGTGTCGAAAATGTTCCTGTGCTCTGGGTCGCTCAACCGTGACCCGATCTCATCCGACGCTTCCAGCATGAAATACAGCCCAATAATGATCACAACGCCGAAGATGAGATCGAAAATCAGCTGAAATCTCAGCCAATGTACAATGTATACACGTCTTCCATAAAAGCCAAGGCAACACAGTGACAGTTGAAATGTCAACTGCCCGTATCTATACGTTGTCATGTCATTATCATTGAACGGCGGTCACAATTGGTGTCGCCGACTTTTGCAATGCCACGACAAACGTTTTTTGTTGGTCACACACAACCAGTTAAAATTCTGACAAAATCTGGCACCATTTTCATGATACATATTTGCGTTTCAGAAATATTTTATTCAGAGTTCTGTAAAACTCTCGATCTTGGCATCAAACGAGAAAGAGCACCAGACTTCCTCAGATGTTACAGTTTCCTGGTCTAATTGACTTAAAAGCATCGAGTTCTTCATTATTTTGGACACGCCCGGTAAGGATTAGCATACGAAACGGGCGACGCATGCAAAAGTCGCGTCAAAATGGAACTTACAGAACGTCGCTCTTGCGTCGGCGACTTTGTTATGTGCAAAAGTCGGCGATTTCTTCAATTGCGACCGGGCCTTGACTTCTTCCCTCGCAATTCCTTGAACCAGAAAGGCCACTCACCGATCCCCATCCAATGTACTTCGTCCCATCCCTGACGTGTGTATTCCCACAACAACAATACCACCGCGGGTCGGCCTCACTGAACGTGTACATGACGATTGACTGATGTTTCACAACTGGTTGGTATAAAAAGAGAGCACTCCCTGTTTCGATAAGTTCACTGTTGTGTTTGGGTTAAACTATGCAGCCTGTCACCAGTGATGGGAGGCAACGCAAATCAAGCTGAACTTGAGGGTCAATAACGTCAGCCCCGAAGATGTGCATAACGTGTCATCATTGCACGTGGAAAAGCCTGTGTACGAACCTTTTTTGTGCGATTGCCATGTGATTCCTGGCATTCCTGCCAGGTCGCAGTGCAATGTGGTCTACATAGGACCTTGGAGCACGCGAAATAAACTTGTTGGTGCGGTGCCCATTGGGATTGCACATGCGTAGTGGAAATGCGGGTACATCTAACTGGTTGCTTGGCACCAGCAAGAAACACACAACACGTTGTGCATGTGAGCGAACCGGCAATGGCATACACATATACAGTATATGGTCTAAAATGTTTGATGGATAGCAAATGGCTGACGCCAGGTTAATCCACGGTTGGCCAACGCATTTTTGCTCGATAACGACTGATTACAACCACGAATGATTCGATGCAAAACAAAACACAAACTGAGATGGCCACGCCAAACACACACTTTTCTTTGACGACGCCTGTACCTAACATAAACTCTCACTGCTGTACCACCTGAACGTTCCAAGGCACCGCAAAATTTCAAATGCGCGATTTTGACATTGTACGCTTTGTTGAAAAATCCGACAACAAGACTCAAAAATGAGAAGTTGGCACAAAGTAACACATTTCCGTTCATCGAGTCCATGTAACACAGACCAAGATCGTGTTGGAGCACCGCCTCGCTGTAACCGCAACAATCAAATGACACGCCGTCGCCGTTGTAAAAAAGGTGGAGTTGTACTTGTCCATACTGAGTCCTGTGGACACGCTTGTAGACAGTTTTGGACAAATTGTCCTCTTGATGAGTTAATGATGTACACGACCCACATTGTCAATATGTCCTATTGGGTAGACAAATGTCCTCAAACCCATTTGTCCAGATGAGGACAAGTATAACTCCACCTTAACATCTGCACAGCGAAACTCAATGGCCGGGATATGCACACTTTGGTGGTCGATGATGAAAATGGCTTGAGCCATATCTTGCGAGTTAGTTGTTTCTGTGATTTAGAAAAGCGTAAAAGATTTGAATTCAAGCGGTGGAATTTTCGAAACGGTGTAAAGGTCAGTTGGGCGTAAAGGTCGGTGTAAAGTTCGGTCGAAAGCTCGGTCGGCGTAGCTCGGTGTAAACGTGAAACATTGCCTGTTATTAACGTGGAATGTTTCAAGTTTACACCGAGGTCTATCACACTGAGCTGTGGACCGAGCTTTCCACCGACCTTTACACCCAACTGACCTTTACACCGTTTCGAAAATATCACCCAAGGAACGAGTTCCTTCGTTCAGTCTATCACTTTTTGAATGATGTTTGAACTCAGTTGTTGCAACATTGTAATGCGAGTGCAAAGAGCCCTGGCAAAAAGCAGCGTCAAATTTAACTCTTCCCGGTGTGGTCGACTGGTGTCAGGTACGCACCTCAGTTTTGGTATGATCATTGGTTAAGGAGTACCTGGTCACGTTTTCGGTCCAACGAATCACCATCAAAGCTTCTTTCTCTGGGGTAAAAGTATGTATACCCAATAATAAGTGTTGATACACACACAGACAAACACACTGGTCTGTAATATATTATTTTCTTCAAGTAGCGGCATGGCAGAAAACAAACTCAGCGCAACTCGCTGTACAAAATCCCCCTGCTCTGTATCTGAGTGGCGTTTCATTATGCGCGCGCCTGAGTGCAAAAAGTCAACTGTGTGGTAACGCTGGGTCACCAAACTTTTGTAAAGTTACAGTCACCAAAGGGCCCGGGTAGACCGGGAAAGTTTGTCAGTTTGTATAAGAGTTGTGTCTTTAGTTATGGAAAAGGCTATTCAACAATCATATATCGCCCATCTGAATGCAAAGCCGCGCATTGTACAGTATCTGAAAAATATACACGCCGCGTGTATTTTACAAAGTCCAGCACGCAGCGTGAGGGCACATTCAGTCACATTTTTACTACTCCTACTGCATATTGGTATACACATACAAACTTTTTCCATTTTACAAGGAGGACCGGTTTTTTCTCACCCAAGCTATTTTAGTGTTGGGTTTGTGTGATTGCCTGCGCTACACGTTTGACTGTTGCAACTGCGGTGACTGCTTTTGCACAATTTTGTACTGCGCACACAGTAGCGCGCGCCGAGATAGTGAAAACTTATAGCATTTGCGCAGTTTTATTACTTTATGTATTGGTTTTTAACGATTTTACCTTGATGGTAGACACACTGTTTGACCTCTAATTCGTATACTACCAATCCTTTTATATGAAAGTTGATGTTTTTGCTGTAAACTTTGTGGTTTTTAAGCCTATTTGGATTATAAATTTTTTCTTGGCTATTATTTCCTATGCTCTAAACTTGTATTTTTCTGCAATCGTGTGATTTTCTGTTTGTGTGGGTTTGAAACAATCAACAGTTTGTCAATTTTCGCCAACTTTGCATGCGCAATCGTGATAGGTGCCAGCAGACTTCAAAGGTTGAGAACGGGCGCTTTATGAGTTTCAAAATTCTTGATTGTATTGCATGCTGTTGTAGTATAAGGCAGGGCAGGTACACATCGTTAGATATTGAAACAGACGTAATCTTTCCCACACAGCCTTAACATAATTATCCTGGGACTGATCCGTTTCAAGATTTGTGACCCGTTTTCAAGAAGAATTACATACTTGTGGATTTTGAGATTAGGACCACTTATCGCTGTCTGACGTTTGCTCAGAACTGTTGTGCAAGATTCACCAATTGTGCGAAAATTGGTATAAAATTGCCGGCTGCAGTTGCAGGCAACTTTGCCCACAGCACTTGCTTCACAACATAACGCGATATTTTACAAACTATTATGTAGTTTCACAATGTACTGAGTGCAGTAATGTTGGTCTGTTTCGCCCTGCTTTCGCAGACAGACCGAGGCGCCATTGCTCGTCGCGAACACGCCTTTGGCAAATTTGCCTCCAAAAATCTCCACCAGCAGATCTTATTGCTGGCCTGAAACATCACTGCGTGCAAACTCATAAGCAGAGTTTCGTCACAATGTGTGTCGAATCTTTGCATCGACCTCGATCAGATCCTGTAGAACGTGAAAGATCAAAAAATGTTTTGTTAGTACTGTATGTTTGTTTTTGACATTGTTTCGTAACAATTGCCATATCTTATCAATCAGACAACCATTGCGATAAGGAACGATAATATTTATCGAATTATTTCAACACTTCCGTTGATGGGTTCGATACTGTAGGTATACTACATACGCAGCATGGCAGCAAGGCAGAACTTTTTCCGTCTTGACCTAAAAGTGCAATTGAATTAAAGTGCATTATTGTACAAGTCGTTCAGAACAATATTTCTGTCCTGATCAAAATCAAACCAGTACAAGCAAATTGCTTAACTTAAGTGTAACGCGCATTGCACTGAATAGGAGAATTAGTATAGTTTTTTCATAACAAACTTCGAATTATCAGTCTTTACCAGTCCCAACTGGTATACATTACAGTTTTCTTTTAACCACATCGTGAAACCCACTTGAAGACGAAGAAAATAAGTCATATAATTTTTCGTCTTTGGCCCAGACTAAACCCCAAGAGTTTGCATAATGTTTATTGCTCTGGTTATGACCAGTGCATGAAATTGAGCGCGTAATGCAATCGTCGTACAGTCTTGTACTTGCGGAATTTTTTACTATTTCTTGTTTGTTTCTGCATTGTATATTCCTTGCATATTTTTTAAGTGAATCAGTCAAACTAGAACTGATTTGAGAGTTGGGTCGGGCTCTCAAATATTTCCTGATTCCGGAAGAACATTCTGAATGATACGCAATCAGTAATTCGTTCATCAAATAAAGTGTGTGAACAATCAATTTATTCTCTGAACACAGCCACTTCAAATATCCATTAATAATAACTCAACGCATTTTTCTTGTTCGCTCTTTATTTGCAGACGTTGACGCATTAAGTTGCACCAATCGGTTACGTTTTTGTTCCAGCGGCCGGTTTCATGAACCTGTCCAACCGCCAGGAAACCATCTGTTAGATTTAATGCACAAGTTGACAAAAAATGTAACTTTTCAAAGTCATCACAAGGGAACAAGTGCCGCTAGTCTGTCACTGTGTTCGTCATTTTGCGCGCTTGGCGCGAGCCAGATTGACGTGATTCAAGGTTGCAAAACCCATTAGTGGCTGCGGGCTTGCGTGCGCGTCAGCAGAATATGACGTTCAGAAAGCGCATGTCTCATTATTTTGATAATATCGTTCAAAGAACGTGTGTGCTCAAAACATTGGTTTTTCATTTTTGTATGCACTCGATACACTTTGGTATGCACATTGTTCGCGATTCGGCTGGCTATGTATACTTGTTTGATAGTTTGTCTTGTGTGTATAAGCCTGTCTTGAAAAAAATTCACATTCTGGATCTGGAACGCTTTGAAGCTGATGCTGTGAAACAACTTTCACACCTCCCAGACACATCGAGGACCGGAAATCCTTCAAACACACGTGTTGCTCTTATTGAAACATCAGCCTGCCTGTCCTCTTCGGGTTGATCTGTGTCGGAATATTGATGATCGACTGATGTTTCACATTGCATAGGTGCAATTGCCCTCTTTGAGAGATGTTGAAATATATAAACCAACTCCAATTTTTATCATGCTGACAATTTTCCAAACATAAATAAAAAAATCTGATTTCAGCCACCTAACCACGCAACAGTCCAAATCATGCCAGCGGACGCGGACGCGGTTAACTCAGCCGACGTGGTTGAGGATTTGGCATCGCTCCAAGACCACAGTTCGGGCGTGTTGTTCTCACGGGACACGCAGAAATACAAATTGTGCGAATATTCGGAGAACGCCGTCAGCGGACGTGACGAGAAATATATCTTTCCGTCGGTCACTGTTTTGTTTTCTTTTTAATTCAAGCGTGATACGAGCATCGGAATTCTGCTAATTTTCTTTTATGTACTATATGCTGCAGATGTGACTTCGAACTCGATTGCTGTGGCAACAAGTGTTGTGATCCAGCACCGGGCGTTACGCCGTTGTGGTGAGTGGGTCGCCTTGAAAAATCAGGGAAATCCCTGGCAAAATCAGGTTTAAACAACGACAAGCCATTACATTTCAGGTTAACCATTCTGCTCATTCTCCTGCTGCTGTTGTTGTTGTGCATCTGTTGTTCGATTATTGCTTGGATTTGGTACAAGTGTCGACCCAAGAAAGGTATACATTTGGCGGTTTTATGGTCTGAGGCCTGCAGAGCGTGAAAACTTGCAAAATAACCTCATTGATATCATCTAAAACTGCTTGACGAAACTCACGTTTTGCATGTTGTGGTAACACATTTCGTGAAAGCTACCCCTTGCATGTGTTAGACATTCCTTCGGACTTTCGTCTCCCCTCTTCCTCCCCCATAATAACACATTTCAAAACACGCCGCACTTTCCCTGATAATTCAGGCAAGAAAACAGCGTCAACGCAGAAGGACGACTACAAACTGGTGCAGACGGACGACAAAGAACTGGGTCTTGTGCGTGCGCCTTCCCCGATCAGGCAACCGCAAGATCTGCGCAATCTCAGACGCGAACTGCAGGCCTACATGACGATGGAGACAAAACGGGACACACAAAGGTCGTCGCACGACCAGGAACCGACCACCTACGTCAAGGAGTGGGGCACCACCTCACGGTCATTCAAAGAGGAAATGACGGTGCCTGATGAGTACGGAAATATGGTCACACGCACCAGCATCAGAAATGATTAGGGGGTCGCGTTTGGTTAGGCACTGATGATGTCCTGGTGCACCACCATGACGTATGCGAAAAGTATTTATTTTGAGTTGAACAAGTGCCTAACAGAACTTGATCCTTCTGATCTGGTTTTGAAAACTGTTTTGCTTGCAGTTTGTTTGTAACATGTGTTGCTGTGTGTACATTTTTTACATTTTTAATGATGTTTGAGGCCATTATGAGCTCCTCGTTTGTACATATTTACCCACATTTTATTCTTAATTTTGAGAGATTCTGATTGCTTCACTTCTTTGCGCTTGCGCCTGATTCTTGCCAACACTTCCGTTCCCCCATGATACACCGATTGTTATACTGCGAATAATCACATTGCATGCTTGTAAAAAAGTGCAGATCTTACCACATTTCCTCCAATAGAAGCCCCCCTCAACTCGAAAAAATAGAAGCCCCTCGGATGTTATATGTACCAATACTGGCAGTCTGGTGGTGTGCATAAAAAAGCACTTAATATGTGCAATGATTGTGTATCAAATAATTTTGGTGCTGTGAAAACGGTATGATTGAAGCTCAGGTCGATTTCACTTCTCGTTTGCCCGATATTGCTTTAACTCATTGAGCATTTTTGTGATGAGGGACCTCACACCCGAGCCAGAATGTCACGGAAAAATACAAGCACCCCTCTGTAATTGAATCCTCGGGGTCGGAGGGGGCTAAAAATAGAAGTCCAGGGCTTCTAGTAGAGGAAATACATATGGTATGTACCATACCTAATCTTGATAAAATATTAATCACGAGCTTAGTAGTTGAAATTTGGGCTGATCATATACTGTCGTGGACGTAGTAAGTCGCCGCAAAGCGCAGTTGGGCTGTTAATGTTTTGTATTCGACAACATTGTGGCTTTGTCGATGGGTGTGTAGCAGCACACAGCCCAGTGTGAGAGCAAGAAATGGCTTATTGTAATGTCGTCAACGCAATGTACAATTATTGATGCCGGATGCCCGATTACAATGCGCTGCAAAACAGCGTGTAGCGTTCAAGCCAAACATTAACGCCGTCCGTCGACGACACCAGAATAAGCCGAAATTTGCAAACCAATAAACTGCGCGGTTCTCGTTGCAGAGAAATTCGTGCCGTCACCAATGGAGGTGAGTTTCCTGCCACCGCCCCCGACGCAGACCGTGACCGTTCATCGAGACGATGAGATCAGCAAGGGCAAGTACTTCTATCGGTCCGATCACACGCCGACCGATTACCAGCGTGCGCAAGTCGCCTACTACAGGTCGGGGCTCGATCAAGTGCCGTCATACAACTTGTAGACGCACACAAAGTCTTGATCTTATCTTTTTTTGTTTTGTTTGATAGCGTAAATGGTGTTGTCCTTGTGCGCTTTGGGGTGAACTGTCGAAAGGGACTATTTGCTTGGTCGTCAACTCAAGCAGCCGTGCATGAGCGCGAGAAGTTGGCGGATGAGTTCACGACGCCCAGAATTGTATAAGATGCTTTTAATCAGTTGTGGTTCTTAAATTTAGCTGCCAGGGACACTAATCATAATAGCAGGCCGCTTCGACACAAACTGTCAAAAGCCGGGCAATGGGATATAAAGAATTAGACAGCGCATTCCAAGCGCACAGGCATTCTTTGTAAAGCAAGGGTCTCAGGGTAAACGAGATAATGACTCACGCACGATTGAATTCTTAGCTTTACACTTTGTGTTGTTTTCGAAATTAACTTTCTGCTGTATTCACGCTAGATTATCAGCTGCACCGATCACTTACGCACTGCCTTCGATTTTTTCACATTTTGATGTTTCATGTGCTTGTCATAAAAAAGTAAGTCTGAGTGCCATTTTCGTGCAGAGAAACAGTTTGACTGATACGATCTCAAAAAAGCAGACTGAAACGCGATGGAAAAATTGATGCAAATAATCCGGCAGCCAGGCTTACTTTTCACCATCACTGATTCTGCGATTTGCTGTAAAGTAATTCTGGTTGTACAGAATTTGTATGAATTTTGATTTCGTCGCATTTTGGTGTTCTGCTGTTTGTTCATAATACTGCATAGTTTGAAAATCTGAGAAAAATAAATACACCGAAAAAAATGGCCTCAGATTTGCTTTCCCAGTCAGGGATTATTGGCAGCGCCACAACCTGAAGACAATGTATTGAATAGTATGGCAGGGCAGGTACAACTGGTCCGAGTGCGTGGTATTGGTGATGTTTCACTGAACATTTTCGCGACAAAAATACATGAAGTCTGATGCATCAAAACCGTAATCAGCTGGCAGATAATTTCGACTTATCAGGAAGCACCCCAACAGTCAAAACACTAACAGGCACCATAGTCTCGAAACATGTTCTATAATCATGTGAAATTGGGAAACATCATTGAAGGTTGTGTCCTAAAGGGCACTTTATACATTGTCTCGTTGCGTTACACGCAACATTTTCTCGCGCTTTGATTAGCTCATGCGGGACAAACAGCCAATCAGCACGTCAGAAATTGTTGCGTGTATCGCATCGAGACAAAGAATAAAGTGGCCTTTTTACACCCCACTGTCTTCAGCCAGTTGGAAGGAAGGCGAGTTCTTTTTTTGCTAACACTATATCAACCCCGGTATGCCCGTCTTCCGTTCTCACCCAAGAGGGTGTGGGGTATACAGTACCGGTTGCATCTCTTGGCTGTTTTTCGCATGATTCATGCGGCATACCATGCGGCATGGTACCTCCTTAAGTATTGAATCATGCGAAAAATCATGCGGCATTATGCGACCCCATGCGAGCATTTTTGTCACAATGCGAGAATCATGCCGCATGATTTTGGACCATGCGGCATGATTCTCGCATGATTGTGCTGACTTGGCTGCTGGTTTAGTTTTGCTTTGTTTGTGATCACTGGCGATTTATCAGCTGTGAGTTTGAATGTAACGAGTATCCTCACTGGAAATGCGCTTGAGAGAAGCATAAATCGTTATGTAGTTAACGACTTCGCTACAACACCTTTAAAATCGAATTGCGGAAAAAAGTTTGTCATACACAGTATACCACATAAACATTTCTGTTAAAAGCTTCTTTGGCAAATTTTACGAATGTTATTCAGCCTGACAGCAGATAAACTGCCTGTGATCACGAACAGATCAAAACTAAACCAGTAGCCAAGTCAACACAATCATGCGAGAATCATGCCGCATGGTCCAAAATCATGCGGCATGATTCTCGCATGGTGACAAAAATGATCGCTTGGGGTCGCATAATGTCGCATGATTTTTCGCATGATTCAGTACTTAAGGAGGTACCATGCCGCATGGTATGCCGCATGAATCATGCGAAAAACAGCCAAGAGATGCAACCGGTACTGTAGGTGACGTCCGACACACGCTTTAAATGGGCGGACGGGCAATTGAGCAAAGCACGTTTGAGCAAGACCACTTTGAGCAAGTGAAAAAGAGCAGATGCCAAAAGAGCAGAACCTAAAAAGGCCTAAACCTAAGCCCAAACACAAAGCTGAGCCTAAACCTAAATCAGCCCAAGTCTAAGCCATTGGGATAAAATAAGAGCCCTGCTCTTTTGGCTCTGCCCTTTTGTTTTTGCTGGAAGTGGTCTTGCTCAAATGTGCTTTGCTCAATTGCCCAGTCATCTAATGATCCTCAATTTCGGCTTGTCCATTCGCAGACCCTTTGTGCCGGACCCCATGGACGAATGTGTGCTGCCGCGCGCCGACAAATGTCGTTTGGAGGTGCACGCCGCCGACGAGATATCGATGGCACGTAAAGTTACCGTAACCCGACTGCCGGAACCCGAATGGCATCAGGCGCAACAGGTCTACTATCGACCGGCGTTCGACAATGTGCCCGCCTATTGATGTGCGCTTGCTTATGTTTTGTTGATTGTAATTTACAAAACGAAAAGATTGATGCGCTTGGCGTCACAGGTGAAATTGTTCGCAAACTTTCAATTCAAGCGTCAGGTGGTTTTAAAAGATCCTCAAGGCAAAGCCTGCGAATCTGCCAAGTCCACCAGTACCCAGTTTTTGCACCCAGGGCACCCATCTACGTTGCCAGTTTTCCATTATCAGTCCCAAGATATATGGTAACAAACACTACGCCAACACGAGCCCGATTTCAGAGATGGCAAATTAGTGAAACATTCATTTGGGGAACGTTACGCGTTGTAGAATACAACGTGGTGCACGAGGATTTTTTCTTTCTATTCGTTTTGTAAGTACACCGCTTCCGACATCGTGTTGGCGTAGTTTGCCTTTACATGTTGCTTGAAAGTCACCAACAGCCACGACAAGATCAGATCAGGCTCAGCCGCGTCGTTCACAAACTTTGTTGGCTGATGTTTCATTTTCGATAGCGAGTTTGAGGACCTGGGCACCATGAATAACTCTCGGCATGACACTAACCACTGATGACATTTACCATTTTGCAATATCGGTATCTCGCTCGTCGTTACAATTTTAATCACATGTGTTGTTTTAACTGCCAACTTATGAACGCATTTCGTCGTATATATCGTTCCCGGTTTTATATCTTTTTTCGATATTTAATTTTAAACATACTGTTTATCTTGTAGATATTTGTACAAAACCGAACTTTATCCCTCGACGCCAGACATGACGTGTATGGGTGGAATTTTCGAAACGGTGTAAAGGTTAGTTGGGTGTAAAGGTCGGCGTAAAGTTCGGTCGAAAGCTCGGTCGGCGTAGCTCGGTGTAAACGTGAAACATTGCCTGTTAATAACGTGGAATGTTTCAAGTTTACACCGAGGTCTATCACACTGAGCTGTCGACCGAGCTTTCCACCGACCTTTACGCCCAACTGACCTTTACACCGTTTCGAAAATTCCACCCTATGTATGCAAACCATGTGGCTTTAGATCTGTTTTTTGGAACGCTCATAATTTGGAACGCACGGTCTAGTTGCATTTGTGCCTGTATACCTCGACTCGATATTATCACTCAGAAAATAAAAACTCTGAACCACCTTTGATTTGAGAACCAAAGAAAACGCCAAATATCACGCATTAATTTATTTATTTCTTATTTTTCTACGACACTCGGCGGCGCGCGTACAAACAAACGCGAAAACTGAAATAAAGAGAAAATTATCAGAACACACGACGACAACCAAAAAACAGACAGACAAAGTTCATAAAAATAATATGTATACAAGTATAATATACACAGACAAAAAGCACACACGCATAATTTCCAGGAACCAACAAACGCAGAGAAATTTTTAATTGAAATTCATAAGACGATAAAAGCTTCACAAAAAACAATATCGGAAAATCAGCGATGGATCAGCTTTTAGCTTCCGACCACAAAGTTGAGTTGAAACCACGACAACATGAAAATAGGCTTATTCTGTACAATAGCTCGCAAATTTCGAACCAAACTCCGCCTAACTTGCCACCTTTAACCAGCAAGCTAGACTAGTGTTGAATGTCATACATATTCAAAAAAGTCAAGTCTCGTTTTTGACAAAAATTGAGTAGGAAAGGAAGTAGGAGCAAAAATTAATGGCATTTCGTGATCGCACTACCCAAAATACATATCATTGCGCTAAAATCCATGCTGAAGTTTTGTATCAGATGTCCTACAGGTGAAGAAGCTAAAATATAAGAAGCAAGCTAATATAAGAAGCAAGCTAATTTCAACCATGTGAGTTGAGCCGATTAAAATAAAGACATCACCAAATTTATTACATACCGAAATATAATACTGACTGAATAAGACGCCGGTTTTGATTTCGTTGGTGCAAATGAACAACGATGTGACTTTCAAAATGGATTTATCAGAAAATAAATTGGAAAGTGCAGCCGCGGTTTAAAAGAAGTTTGTAATTACAGAGGCATTGTAGATTGAGGAGGAAGCATACATCATGTTGATCCAAATTTAAAAAAAACGAAAATTAACATCCGAAAAAATGAAGAGAAAGAACTTTTTATGCAACAATTATCGAGACCAGCCGCTCCGTTGACAACAAAAAACGGCATTGTAACAATTTCGGCAGAAAAATTTGCTTTTTTTCGATTAAAATATCTAACGGGAGCAAGAAACAATCACGGTCAGAAGAATAGGATAAATAGCAACACCTTTGCGGTCGGAAAATAACAAAAAAGAAAACAAAATCGCAAACATGGGACACAGGTATGGACCACTACTCGTATAGTTTGATTGACGAAGAAAACGCGTGAGCTTTCGTAACCCACAATTAGCTACAGGTTTGCACAAAACAGATATAATGTAACAATATTCATCGCAAACTCTGTCTAATTATCAGACATTACGGTGCAAGAATTATACGGTACGTGTAGCACGAAATACAGAAAAAAACGAAACGCGCAGGAATTATGAACGACGGAAAATGCCAACAGCTTTTGTATGTTTTGAGAGAGTTATTCGTTGCCCCTCGCCGAGCTTCAGATCTGCGACTGAACAACGTCTAAAAATATTGACAATAATAATATCACAGTTGCCAGTCTGAAGCCGGTCACAGGCAGCAGGCAGCAGCATCACAATGATGGATGGAACACAAACAGCTCAGAATCGATCGGTTGTTGTCGCTTAGGGACAGATAGACGACAGATCAAATTTGCTTGGATACGCTAATTCGACGGCCGTGACGGCGACAGTTGAAATGCCCAAGTATGGGATACTGTAATATTTACAGTAACCCAAAAACACAATGAAATAACACAGATGGCGAAAGTGTTGCATTGACGGTGATGCCTAAGTAGTGTACAGTTGAGTCGAGAGACGGCTAAATACAGCCGCACCAAAACCGTTTTACATTGTACCGTTGAAACATTACAGCAAATACAACTTATCGACAATCCAACAGTACCATTGTTTGTGCATTATTATTATTATCATATTCCGTGAAAGAGAGAGGGAAGACGGTACACAACAGCAACAACTGGCTGGCTGGCTGGATGTCATCTGCTGCTATGAGAGCTGGATCTGGAAGTGGTCGAATTGTCCTTGCTGCTGCCGCCATCCGTGCTGTTCTGACTGCTATCACGGTCAAGCACGTGTAGCCTGAAGCACAAAGGCAACTCACGTTTGATGCACAGAGACGATTATTTTGAGCCTTTCTCATCTATTCACCACATTTTATCAGGACGACTGTGAGTACAACATCAAAAAAAAAACTCAGTATTCATCCTTTTCTTGGCCTGATTCACTCATTAGATTTTCAAGAGGTTGTTGGGGTACGTTACTACATATTGACTCACTTTTGTTTTTGCTCGCTTTTATGAGGACTGCGAAACATTTTACAGTGACATGATACAAGTGTCTCAGGGCTCAAACAAATAATATCAGTCAGGAAAGCTGGTGAATTGTTCCATTGGATGAATTTAAAGTAACTCACATGAAGCGTCAGCATCGTTTCATTCTCCACACATTTCCCACTCCCTGCCCTGCCCAACCAAGCATACCTGAGATTCATGGGTAATCTAGCGAAAAACGGATGTTCCAATGCCTGCCGCATGGTGATCCGTTGTGACGGTTCGTACTCCAACATCCTACTGACCAGATCGAACAGTTCTTCGTGCTCGGCATCGGATGACAACATGTACCTCTGCAATGGAAACGCGATTGAAAAAAGGGAACGCATAAAAAGACAATAGAAAAGCATAACAAAAGAAATAAAAAAAATTTAACCCCTTCACTGACCCTGAGCGGTTTGCAATTTTCTCTTACGTATCGTCCGCCAGAGCTCTTGTCGTCCCAGTCTAGCCGGCCGTGATAGAAGTATTTCGTTCTGCAGCAAAAAAAATCAAACATAAAACGGAAGAAAACTAGAAATAAATTCAAACAAAAAGAAAGAGAGAAAACGCACTTTGTCTTCCTGCACATTCGGTACGGCAATGGACCGAGTATGCGCTCCATCATGGCCAAATGTTCGCGATTGTCGTGCGTCTGGAAGAGCGTCAGGCCGAGATACAGCTCGAACATGATACAGCCGACCGACCACACATCGCACGGTTGCGCCCAGCCGAGTTCTGAAATCGGTGAATAAATAATACGATACTTCGTCATGCAGCACTGACAGACAGGTAGGCAGATAACATAACATTGTAAAAATTACGAAACAAACAGCCACACTGCAACTCTCTGATCCGGCAAAACGTTTTTGGTCATAAGACACACACAGCCATCAATCAATCACCGAGCCAAGCCGACGCGGACTAACAAAAAAAGACGCGACAGGCTGCCACGAACACTTTGAACACGATTGCGCCAACTTAAAGGCCAGTCTCCCACCATTCAACAGGAAAAAGTAACTCGTCTCAAAGTGCAGAATATCAATCACAACAAAGAAACAACGAACGATGCAACCGTTGCCAAGATCATACCTAGAATGACTTCGGGCGCCCTGTAATGTCTCGTTGAGACGATCGTCGAGTGATGTTCGTGGTCGAACGTGGCCGAACCGAAGTCGATCAGTCGCACATTCGTGTCGCGCACCACGCGGTACTCTTTTCTCTGCAAATAACAATCGACCTATTACTGAAAATTTATTTTTTATTAAGATTATTTCGTGGAAATTTATCAGAAATCAACAGTAAAAGTGCATCACGCAAATGAACCAAGATGACGAGCAAAAGTCGGATGACTGTGTGACAGCATCAAGCCCAGCACTGCCGCTCACGTAAATTCATCGAAACTCGCTGTGAACACGACAGTAAACTTTGTCGAGATAACCTTCCTAACAAAAAAAGCATGACAACCTTCCAGACGCACCCTTTTCGGATCAGGCACCATGTCGTATTCGGAATTATTGAAGAGAATATTCTCCGGTTTCAGATCAGTGTGTGTGAGCCGATTGTCGTGCATAAATCTGACGGCGTAGACTAATTGATAGGAAATGTGTCGCACGTGCTCGATCGGATACGGATGGTAGTTGTTGGCTTTCTGCAGCAACATATTGCGTTATAAAATCAAAAACATTAGGCAACAAATGCTTTATGTAACAGGTTTTTATTTGAACGCTGCTCGCATGTTTTGCCTTCATCTGCGTAATCGGCGACAACCGTCCCCATCCACCGCAACAAATGTTTCACGGGTTGCGCAAAAATGCGCCGACTTGAGTGCATTGTTGATACAGCCTCTTCTCCGCATTTATAAAAAACAAAAAAACCCACCAAAAAGTCAAAAACACTCAGTCCAAGTAGATCGAACAACAAGCACATGTGACCGTAGTAGTCGAACCAGTCCAGTAACTCTATCCACAAGCTGCAAATGAAAAAAATGGTGACCTTTTTGTGCAAGAGAAAATAAATTCCGAAATACCGAGATATCAGAAACGTGAATAAAACGGCACAAACTATTTCGCTTTTGGGTCGTGCTCCTGCATCTTCCTGAGCACGTTGATCTCCAACTTGGCCGCCTCTCGGTATTTGTTCACATTTTTGATGATTTTGAGCGCCAATCGACAGCTAGAGTCCTTGGAATCAGACGAATTATTGTCGACCACCTCGACCACTTTGCCGAACGTGCCCTCGCCGAGCGTACGCACGATCTCATCTGCGATGGAAGTGATCAAGTTTGGATAGGGTAGGACTTTCATAAAATGCCGTTTTGATCAACGATCATCAATCATTTTCAGCTTGTACCGGCTTACTGAAATACTCATTTCTGGCGCATTTTCTGTGCGTCACACGAAAGTACCATGAAAATTCCGCTGAAAGAAAGCAGCTCTTATCGCGTTGTGCAACAACGCTCATACGCCTGGCACCAATGTGCTAAATTTTCAACACACAACCCGAAAATCGGCTAATTCTTTTAGCCATCACCGTTAACGCAAATCGTCGACTGTGGTCGTCAACTCAAGCCGCCCTGAATATGAGCGCGAGAAATATAAAGGCGGCATTAGAGCTGAATTCACGATGAGAGTAGAAGATGCGCGTTGACGGCATGAGTATAAGCCTCCAAATCAATCACGAACACGCCCACTCACATCTATCCCGTACACGATCACCCGCTTTGTATATCAAATGTCCATCGGGGTCATTCTTGATTGGTGGCCTGATGGCGGGCGGTGCACCGACGTTCGGTTGCTGCGCACTGTTGTTGTTCGTGGTCGCACTGGTTTGGTCGGCGGTGATCTTGTGCGATTGGATCGCTGCCTGACTCGTCACCACCGATGTGGCCGCACCGCTCTAAAGGTGGTAGACAGTGAAACATTATGATCAACAGTGGTCCACATTTTTGCAAAATGAAAATCGGGTTTGAAACACGGATACGTTTCGGTGAGTATGTACTGTTAGGCAACTGCAAGCCAAACCTAGTTGTTAATGCATAAGCTTCAAACCTACCCAAACATGCTTGAGCCGAGTGGCAAACCAGACCAGCGGGTGTCGGGTCTCATGTGAGAAACGATGATGGTGGTGCGGGTTCAGGTAGGCCCCTTCACCACGCCCATTGTTGTTGGTGTTACTGGTGGGGCTAATGGCCGACGGTTGATGTTGCTGGTAGTACTTTATGCGCATTCTGCTGACTGTTGCGATTTAATGGTGGCTACTCGTGAGATTGCGAGTAACATCATCATCATCATTGTTCGCGATTCACTTTTGTAGACACGCACGATTAGAATATTATATTATTGTTGGCGTCGTAACAACAACATAAGAATCGCGGGGGCACTATTGGCGCTTAGTCACAAGCGCTAGTTGGTAGTAGATAAGCAGCTGCTGACTATTCGTCATATCTGGTGGTGTGCGTGGGATCCTGGACGTACATACAATAGGTACGTTGTAGTTGAACCTGTTTGGGTTAGGCTGCATGTGTGATTGGACTTTTGAGCGCAGTTAGTGAGAGCCCTAGGCGCCAACCAGGGTGTCTATACGCAAACCTGTAAAAATATGTATTGACTACTGCTATAAAAGCTGATAAGATGAAATACTATTATTTCCCGGTGGCTGGGGTAGGTGGGCAATTCCACGCGCAGCGAAAACAGAACCAAACCAGAGCACCGACCGATAACACGGAAACATGCGCATCAAAAGGTACTGCGTATCAGACTTGACAGTCTCGCCCCGGATCTCTAAACCATCCGTGTTTTGCGTTTTAACCCACAAAACCGCCGAGGTCAAACACACATTTCGACACAACAAATAACTCCGTTATGTGAAAAATTGACGCATCCATTTCTTAATCGTTTTTCGACTGACTCGTGAAAGGCATGCCAATTATAACTATAAGTGTGCCGTGTGGTGGCTTGAGATCGATCGGTTAATAACCGGCGGCCAATTGAGACAATCTGGGGATTAAGGACGTTCCTTCATCTTCACGTATAGGAGCGCAGAAGGAGTGAATCGAACATTTTGACTAAATGTGTAAACCAGCGCATCGAAACCTATTTCACGATACCAGGCGCAATGGACACATTCTATGATTTTATGATTATCAGTTACGAAAACAAAAACGACTAATAAATGCCAGTTGGGTGGATCTGTCTGTATTGAACACAACCAACAGGTATACCTACATTACACAAGTACGTTTTTGTTTGGATAAAATTATACACTTGGTTGGATACACCACTTCACACTGTCGAGGTGCATTAACCACCACCACGACTTGACTGGTGGCTGGATCGTTAACAGGCTCACGGATCTGGTTAGATACATTGATATGACGATATCAGTTGCGCAAAAGATGTTGGGCCGTTGTTTTTTCATAAAATCAATGCGCACACCTAACAGCAAACAACGGCAAACTACCACATGACCAGCCCGACTGGATCACATATCCACGCGAAAAGACAAATATATATAAATCCAAGTGAAAGTGATAACAAGACGGTAGTGCGTTGAACAGATTGCATATGGTGATATAATAACCAATAATGCGCATCTGTGGCACAACTATACACACATGCAGACTTTGTTGCTGCCCGTGCACATCGGGGCGCAAATCGAATTGTAAATTTGCCAGCCAGTCAGAAACACTAAACACGATTTGGTATTGGATCTCGATTTCACAATGTTGTTTGCCAGTAAATGCGTTAAACTGTGCCATCCCAGCCATGAACAGGATGTCGTCACGGCACAACATAGAGAGAGAGTCAACCACCCAACAATCAGCACGGTACGGTGGTAATGGCGGACCAAGTACAGCGCGCCAAGTCACCGATCCCGAACGCGTGCACGCAAGTCAATCGATCTGCCCAATCTATATAATGTAGCTGTTGCACAGTACAAGTGCTTCACGGTCGTCACAGCTGTGCACGCTGGAACGAACACGCCGCCGACAAGGCAGACGAAAAAATGAGGTAGACGCAGGTATATACAGTCGATGCTTTTTTCTAATCTACAACATCCATGTGCAAGGCAATCACACTGAACGGCTGAGTGGCCATCGAACCAATCTATTGAGTCGAGACGAGAGACAGACGAGTTTGCGTAAGGCAGCAACAACAATAACAGCAGCCAAGTAGTAACACAATGATAATCTACATGTGCAGCACCCAGCCAGGTACGACACATGATGCAATTTACCGACTCTTCTTCATCTCGATCACTCTCACTGTTGTTGCCCGTTGTTTTCCTTTCATCAAATTCAATTTCGCCGCCAAGAAGTCACCACAGGAGCGCAGTGAGAGTGAACGCGCTATAGGTGTAGGTACGCCGCCTGCAGCGGTTAATTTCCGAACAACGCACAACAAAGTAGTACCTGCGCTACATAACATGTATGACCGAATGCGCATATTGTGTTCGCTTTTGCAAAGTTTGCATCTCTGATGGATGACGTTGCCCGCCGTCAGAGATACGATCTGCTACCGCAAGAACACAAACTTTGAACGTTATTACACTTCTTGTTCACATATACGCATGCATGGTTATCTCACTGACAATATTTGTGCGCATGTTAGGCACAAATTTTTATGAAATCGACATGTGGCTGTTTTTACCTCCACAAGTATAATTGCACACAAGTTATACATCGCCGTCACGCTATGTACTATCATTGATCTACAGTCCTAAGATCTGATCAGAGCTCACGGCCATAAAACTGTTTCACTGTATGCGGCGTGCTGCGCTCTGCTTTGACTTGACACTGAGCAGCTCACATTAATCGCACAAATAATTGTTGTACGCGCGCATGTATAGCACATGTCAAATGTTACGGGGGAAACGGGTCACACCTGTAAGATGCATGCAGTAGTCAGTCAGCATCAGCGGTTTACAACCAGCACACCATATGCATTAATTCTGATTCACATGCGATTAATGATCACAGAAAGTCGATGTGCAGGCATGAATCACATGACCACTCACCGTGGCAATTGTGGATGTATTGAGCGAATCGTACGGACTGGTCGCACCGTCCAGAGCGTCCGGCTTGGTGGTCGCGGCGGTCGAACACAGCACCGCGGCGGCACTAGCGACCGGATGGACACCTTCGGCGATGGTGTGTCCGTGGAAGGCGGCAGTGACGCCGGCGACTTGATTGGCCAGAGCCGCGTCGATGGCGGCCAATTGTGAACCGGTCGGGATTCGATTCGTGTTCGACTGAGCGGTGCCTGACTGCGTGCTGTCACCATTGTTGTTCACACCGCGGTTGGATCGCGACCCCTTGGCCGCTCGAGAGCTGACTTGTGCGAGCAGTTGTTGTGTTTGCGTGGATCGACGTCGATAGGCAGATTGTGGCGATTGCGGCAGTTCGATCCCACCGGCCGTCCGATAATGCGGACCGGACGTGGCCGTGGGGACGGCCGTCGACACCGGGGCCTGGACCCAGATCGGGCCGCTCGGCTGCGAGTACGCGATTGGCAAGTGTTTGGACGATGTGACCGGCGCGGTGCCGAACGACTGTTTGTTGACACCGATCGATGGCAAGATCAACGACCCATCGAGTGCGCTCATCAGCGTCGACGTCTGTTTGGGCGATTCGGCTTCGAATTCGGCATTCGCCATTTTCACATAGTCATCGGGCGTCATGATCATGAGTGCGTCCCAGCAATGCCACGAATAGTACAGATTGGGATCGGAGACCGATCGGCGCAACGGCACCAAACGTCCGCGACGACGCGACTGACGGGCTTTGACGGCTAGCGCGGCGGCGACGCCCGGCTGGCGCATACGCTTCTTGCGCGGCGACGCCACAAACGTGCGAATGGGCAACGCTGATTTAGCGGTGACAGACGTACTGGTGCTTATCGTACTGGTGGCCGGCGACTTGCTGCCGTGCACAATGTGTTGCGGTGTTGGCAAGTGGTAGGTGGCATCTAATTGGGGAGTTGGTGCCATTGAGTGCACACGTTCCGTTGACGTCGCAGCGGCCAGGTTCGCACTCGACTCGCTACTTGTCGTCAGTTGTTGTTGTTGTTGTTGATTGTTGGTAGCAGCACTTGCCGCCTCGTTATGTACACTGGCCGCAGCAGCAGCACCGACAGTGGCGTACGTTGACTCAACCGTACTGACGTCAACCAATGGCAATGTGGTCGGGGGTGCCGGTTTGGCTGGTGCTGGCGCAGTTGCGCTTGTGTCGACCGCGTTACACGTGGCGCCCAGCACAAATCTCGTTATCTGCTCTTGTTCTCTGGTAATTGTTGGCACCGACGACAAATTATTACCGCCAGTCGCGCCGGCCGTTTGCGCGGTCGTTGTGTTCGAGTTTTTCTTCTCTGAGGGACCGCCCACGCCGATCGAATTTGATGTGAGCGAAATTTTACGCGCCAGTTCGGGCTTGGACGGCCGCCTGTGCACGTCGTCGGCTGTGACACATTCGCAGGGTGGCATGTCAGTGGCTGATGAGCAAATGATAACACTGGAACCGGTCGCTTGTTGGATGTCGGTGGCGCTGAGCGGTGGCACTTCCCCACGTGAATCCTTGCGTCCGACCAGTCCAATTGTGACCGCCGGCATTGAATGTTTCTCGCCCGATGGCTTGCGCTGCAACGCCGCCGCAATATTGTCCAACCGTTCGGATCGCGGCTGTTGCAGCTGCACGGGCGTGCTGGTCGTGAATATGGGCGCCGACTCGGTGACTCCATTCATGACGCAATTGGCCGCGCCGGATTCGGTCGGTTTGCTGACGGTCGTCTCCACAAGGGCCGACTCTTCGACGTTCTCTTTGTGGTCCGACGACCGGGACTCAGCCCAATTGCGCACCGATTGCGTGTAGACGGCACGTTGCGGCAATCGAAACGAATAGTAGTGAACGGCGGCAGCGGAGTGCGCCCGTGCGTCCGCGGCCTCGTCACTCGACTGCGAATGCGTGGGTGGTGGCCGACGAAATCTGCTGATTCGAGGCGCCGGCGGTGGAGAGGACTTTGTGTCGATGTTCGCGCTGCCGGGCGTGTGTCGCAGATGTTTCAGTACGGTGGAGGAGGAACCGGGCGGTTTTGAAAGACTGTCAGCTATCGACGATTGATTGTATTTGGCGTACCCGTTGCCGCCGCCCGAATGAGTGGCGCTGCGATTTCGTACGAACGCCTGCGACGATGTGGCGGATCGTGATGACGACGATGGCGGTTGTTGACCGTATTCGATGTCCGATGCGCGACGTCGAACGAACGGCGGTGTGTTAACGATGGAATCAATCGCACTGTCGTCCAGCGACACGCCTGCAACGACGATTCGTCAATCGCTAATCGCTTGTCACAATCTCAGAACCACAAATCAGGGCTTATGGCAATGTCGTCAAATCATGTCGTCGCATCTGGTCGTCAAATTACATCTATTATTTGCGCGCTCATTTGGGGCCCGTGTATTATTGCTTGTCGGACCACACGATTTGACGACAAAACGATTAGCCCAAATCAGGGCACAAAAAAGATGACACCCACCTTGATGAAAACGGCTAGCTGTTGCTGTCGACGACGAACCGGATTGAGCAAACGGCACGAAGCCAGACGAGAATAAGGTCGTCGCGGGAATGATTACGTATGAAGTGTCGGGTGTGACTGGCTATGTTGAAATTGAGCTGTGTTGTCGACGATTGTAATGCGAATCAGATGTGTTGAAAACAGCGGTTCACTGTCGTTGGCGGTTGAGGGCTGCGCTGACGATGGTAATTGGCGTTGAGCAGCAACGGAAACGTGCTGCATTGAGCACGCCGCACAAAAAACAACTCGAGTGCGCGAGTTGAACGAAACAAACAACTCTTCAGTTCAACCGTCCGCAAAGACGGCACATTGTTGAAAATATTAGATTCCGTTGGCGGAAAGGTTCCAGTTGTTTGCAGCTAGCGGTCGCCAGAGCAGCAATAATATGATGACGGACGTCAGCGGCTTAACGTGGGCGCCCACGAAACACACGTTGAAAGAAAATGTTACAGCAACATTCGGTCGGTCGAATAGCAGAATGTGGTGGTTGCGTGTGCAGCAGCGGCAACGCAATGCCGGTTCGTGTAGTCCGCTGACTATTGCATCACGAGACTGGCTTTTGACGGTTTGCCGAAGTTTTCGCAAAAGTGCAAGTTTTTGTGTCTCGACTCGACATCGGAGGCCAGCAGCATACCACGAAACAAGCAAGCTACGGGCCAGTAGCAACAGTATGGACTGAATTTGTGAAACGACTACACTAGGTAGTCCACAAAACGTCTACAGCGGCAACAACAACACTATTGGTGCAGCTGCAGCTGTACAATGCCGAATGAACCATTAGGGAGCCGCGTGGCACGCGCCATATGTCATCACCAGTATGTACAGCAGTGGCGCTGTGGAGCCAATGGGAACATTGTGAACTAGGGTGCTGTGTGCGCCAAGCGCTTACAATGCGGGGCGGTTCACTGAACCACGGAGCATTCTGGTTGTAAAGAAGTACAATGCTGGCGCGCAGCTGCGCCGTATTATTACGGCACACACAAGACGCAGAGAAACAAAATGTTGTGCGGCGTTGAAGTAGCGCACGCACAAGTTATGGCGTTGTCGTTGTGAAACGGACACAACAGCTGCTGCTCGACGACTGCTGACGACAATACGGAAGGTTGACCGGGTGTACTTGAAGTGTGAACTCTTGCGTCCAGTACGCTCTTGATGCGACGACGTAATCGGTGCGAACGACGACTCGTTAAATTCGACTCATTAATGATTGTTTGCAAGGGTCGTTCGTCGATCGTCGTTCCGTAACGACTTTTCGACATTTACGATCTCAATGGTTGATTCTCCATTGGCTCAGACAACAGCACCATTGACATTGAAATGGGTGCATGCTTCAGACCACAACCCAAATTAGCAACCGTCTGCTCTGCTGACAGCCCAGATTTGGCGTTGACGTTTCATAAAAAAGACAAAGTCACGGTCGTTTTAGGTCAAATCGGTTGATGGATTATCTGGTGCGCCCAAACGCTTGCCAGTCAATTCTTTGTCCGTGAAGATCTTCAAGAGTCCAATCAATTGCATAGCTCGCCACATAAACATCATAAAAGAAGGGGGTGCTTCTTTTTTTTTTCAGCTGAACAGCTGGCGATATAAGTCAAAACTTTTACATGTATATATGTGCGCATTTTAGCTGCAGCCAGGTACATCGGCGCAGAAAAACGCCTGCACCGCGCTGTTTGTATGTATGTATTCACCTCGTGGCTGTTGATTTCGTTAAGCTGTACGAGTTGCGGCTTTGAGTGCGCCCGCACACACGACGTAACACTTATCAAACAGCCGTGGTCAAAAAACCAGCTTTGTACGCAGTGTGCACTGCTACTACATTACAATACTAACAGTTTCAAAGATGAAGCAGCGTTTCTTTTTGTTTTCATTATTTTCTCCTGTTTGCGATGGTGCAGATGTGCACATTAAACCACTACTCGGCCTTTTTTGCGAGCCTGTTCGAAAACTGTTCAATAACCAACAGACGTCTGGCTTAGATATGGGATCAACATTGTTCTGGTGTTACATAAGCTTTTGAAGTTGTTGTTGCACAACTGGGTAGACGCCGTTCAATTGAACGCACAAACACTCAACGAACGATTCATTACTTCATCCAGTTATCGTCGTTGATAAATGACATTTTTTCTATACAATCTCTGGTTTAAGCCCTGCTGGCAGTTTCGGTCGGTCGTAAAAAGCGCCGAGTTGTATACATGTAGCTTGTGTCTCTGGTTTATTCTGTAGTTCCTGGTTACCTAGTCACCAAAAACGGTGAATACCCCTGGCGGACAGGCAACACAGCAGTTTTGCAAACCAGAGAGAGAATGTGATTTGCGTGAAATTCGAGTAGCTCTTCAACGTGCGGCCACCCATAAACCACCAACATACTGTTTCCGCAGAAGAAATGACAGTTGTCTTGAATTACTGCGTTGGGTTAAAATGTGTCAATTTTTTTGGCTCGCCGCTAATTCCGGTAACTCGGCGTTCTAAAGGTGACATTCTTTGCATTTCCATTCAGGCCACGACCTCTTGCTTGCCTTGGGTAAGTGGTGAGTAAAAAAACTGTGACACCAAGACAACACCAACCAAATAAAAGACGAACTATTCTGAAACGTATCCGTATTTACTTCCAAAAATAGAACTCAAACTTCAGCATCCAACCGAACCCACCCCGCAAACCTTGCCGGCCGCCGCGCGTTTATAATCCACGTCTTTGCTCGTGTCATGCTTTCTCCGTTTATAAGATGAAACGGCGGGTTTGTCACCTGAACAAAGAAATCAGATTTGTCAAAAAAAAACCTGCACAACAGATAGTGAAAACTTTTATCTCACGATATTCTAAAGAAACATTGCACAGCATCTTCGCAAAGGAAAGTCTCTGACCAAATAAGAAACGACAAAATAAATTCCTCTAAAGCGAACCCGACCTCCTCCGCCCGCGCGTCTGGCCTTTTTCCGTTTGGGTTTGTATTCGCTCGAGACCACGCTGGACTCGGAGTACACATAGCTGCTCGCACCACTGCGATTGTCGTACGAGTCCACCGACGTGGCTCGTTGGTCGTCGACACTGTTGTCATTGTAACCATCGACGTCGCAGTCGCGATGGCGTCTGAAACGATGATGATGGTATCGGTATGATGGAATGAAAATCTTTATATGAAATTGAACATGTCTTCGCAAATTCAGAGTGTTAGTACGGTTTGCTGTATGGGAATTAGAGGCGTTTTTTTGACGTAGCTTGTTCCCAGCTCTGGTACCAATTTGGTGGAACCTAATTTTGCACAACAACGCACCAGCAAGACCGGGAGACCGAAGCACAGCCCACAAGGCGGCCAGTTTGGAACCGGATAGACCATAACAATGGTATAACACCAGTGTGTTTTGTCCGGCTCGGCCTGTTTTCAAAGACGGGCGAGGTGCCAGGCCTCGTCGGTGCGAAGACCTCTGGCCATTGGCCAAGAGCAGGTCAGATCTTATGGCTAGCGTAAAATATCACTGTGCACAAAAGTGTCTACGAACAAGTACGAAACAACAGATGACAAAACAGCAGCCAATCTGTTGAACCTGGATTGCAGCAACACAGCAGAAAAACAGCATTACTTGAAGGGGTGCGCAACGTTCAGGCAAAATGAGAATTCAAAAACTAATACACATAAAAAGAAAATCCAGTGATACTCAAACCAAACCGGCACAATCGCCCACCTCTGATTGCGATGGTCGTTTCTGCGATGGTGCCGCTTGCTGCGTTTGCGCGACGAGCCTCTTGATTTTCTCCTCGCCTTGTTGTGTGTGGATCGCTTCTTTCCTGGAACGATTCCTAAAGACTTATAATTTGTAACTTTGCATTAAATGCCAACGGCAAACATCCAGTCCAAGCGTCCGGACCTTTACCGGAATGTTTGTCGCGTTTGCGCCTGTCATTATCCGTTTTTCGATGTCGTCGTTTGTTGCGATCGGATCGTTCCGTCGAGCCATCGCTGCTCGAATGTCGACGACGTTTGTGCGCGCGTGTCGATGTCGTATCGTTGCCTGCAATATTGACACAATAAACAAACAATTGTTATTATTTAGTGTTCTCTTATCGTCTTATCTTCGTCAAGAAACCGTGATAAAACAGCACGATTGTCTACAAAGGAAACAGTTTGGTTTTTATAATGTTGGTTTGTGTTTTGTGAGACGCGAAACCACAATGTTTTTGCAATAAAACTATTTATGCGACGTTTCGATGCCCACAAAGCATCATCATCAGGCAAATTACCCACTTTTGTATGGGTTTGGCTTGAAAACCCTTGAAAACATTGTGGTCTCACAAAAGACAAACCAACATTATGAATTTCATCGGCCACAACCAAAGAGTCAACGTCGCGCAACTCAAATATCAGTTTGGTTTTTATTGCTTCGCGAGGACTGAGAGTGCTGTTATATCAGTTTAAAAGACAAGAGACCAATCTGATGATGACGTGATACGGAAAAGGTCAGTCTTTCTGTTTCAAAAGAGCAACAACAATCAACACAACGCGGCAGTGTTTTCGAACCAAATGTTGGTGCCAGTTTCAGTTTTTTCAGCAGGTGAATTTTTTTATTTTAGTACGTGCCTGATTTTGGCGCGTTCTGTGGTCTGGGTCCTATTCTAGGTGGCAGACATAGAACGCCAAAAAAAAGGTGCGGACACCGTCAAAGCCCCCAAGAAAAAGAAAAAAAAAAAAAAATTATTTCCATTTTCCAATATGACTAAGGGCTACTGGAAAATGAAATAAATAAAACATTTCCTGCAGAGCCATGTTTTACATGTGACAAAAAATTCCAAATTTGTGTGCCTGTGACACCTGGTGTCACTTGAAGTAAAAACGTCGATCCGACCTCTTCTCCTATCCTTCATTCTGTCACTGCCACGTGAGCTGTTCATCACCAAGCTGCTCGTGTTCAGTCGTTCAAGCAGACGCGTGTTGTCACGACTGAACGAATTGTCGTCATACCTGCACGAAACAAGAAATAAAATAAATGTTAAATCTGTGAATAACAACAAGCATAACAATAAAAAAGATTTTGAAGTTCGCAGGAGAGAATACTACTGTACCATTTATAAAAAGTGTACCGGTACCCCAATCCCGATCCCGTAGGGATAGTGAAAAAGCGAGCGCCCTGTTCAAGGTTAAGTGCGCTTTCATTTTTATTTGTTTCTACTGTGTTAGACACCGCGCAGAACCTCCTCTCGATCCAGCAAAGCAATCAGCTGAAGTCTTACTGCACGCATTGTCACAACGATTCCGTCAGAGGCAAACGTAGCATCACGGCTGCGCTCAAATATTGTCAACGCTATACTTGGCACGTATAACTCACGCAAAAATACAGAAACTGGGCGCTGACGACATTAGCATAAGCCCGATTGCACCAGCCCCATCACTTTCACCAACCGTGACACGCGTTGCGGACATTGTCTGAGATTGTAGTAGTGCGACGATCGAATGGTGGCCACCGACGATTGTGTCGTGTCACGAACGACGCCGTTGTACTGATGCAACGACGAACCCACTTGTTCCACGAGCAACACCGGCGAACTGCAGTTGTGCGCTACCAGGTATTGCGTTCTGCAATGCACAATAATTCTGGCAATGATTCAACAAAGTGTATTTTTTACCGTATTTATTGTGCTGGTGGATAAATCGTTTTTTCATGAAAAAATGAAAAAAAGGGTTTTTGTCGTGGCTCGAATTCCGACAATACTAATTTTGGCGGTGAACTCGAAGTCGGATTTCTTCAGGGCGGCCACCCCGGCCCGATTTTCCAAACGAAATCAGAGGTCTCAATCGGGCCGGGAAGGGAATTTAGACTTTTTAGGTTGGGCCAGGCCGGAGAGTTGGAATAGCGGGCCAGAATTCAGCAGGAAACAAAAGGAAAAAAATCTTTGTTTTGTTTGCAAAATCGAGCGAGCGAAAATTTTTCCTGAACCACAAAAATGACCAAAAAGTTTTGTATCAGGACGTAAGTGCGCTGAGCGTTTCCTTTTTTAGTTTAGAATGACTTCAAAAAAGGTATTTTTTTAAGAAATTTCCTTTGTTCCAAACTCTGTACTGTACCGGGCCGGGCTGACCGTGACAATTCTCACGATTTCGAAATAAAATTGATCAGCGCCGTCTACACAGCAACGCTTCCATAAAAAAACTCACTTTTTACAAAAGCTTGGCCTTTGGCCACCACAGACAGAGTTGGTTCGGAAACAAAAGGAGAAATTTTTTTCCTTTCTCCGAAGAAAAAATGACCAATTAGGAAAAATCACGGATTTTAGGGAAAGAAATGGAAACCCCGAAGAAAAAAAACTGAAGTTTCAGGAAAAAATTCGGGACACAATGGCTGGAATTCACAAAAAAAGTCAAGCTCACCGTCAAGCTCAACGTCAAAGTTCACCGTAAAACTCAACGGCACGTGTGAAATGACGTTGAACTATCCCGAGTTCACCGTCAAGTTCATCGTCAAGTTCAACGTCAACCTCACCGTCAACATCAACGTCAAAAAATTGGGAAAGAAAATTACGCGCAAGATTTTATGCCGCAAACTGCATTCCGCAGTTTTTTATCTTATTTATTTCCGTTATTTGCTTTATTTTGTTATTTTAAACTGTATTTTAAACTGTATTCGTTCAATTGTACACATCGCTCGCAGTTGCTCAATCCGTTGCCGCCGCCTCTCAAAGTCTCAAGCCTGTTCCACGCTGGCATTTCTCTCTGATAAATACTCGAACAAACTCGGTAAAAGTACAAAACTGACAAAATAAAGCAAATAACGGAAATAAATAAGATAAAAAACTGCGGAATACAGTTTACGGCATAAAATCTTGAGCGTAATTTTCATTCCCAATTTTTTGACGTTGATGTTGACGGTGAGGTTGACGTTGAACTTGACGGTCAACTCGGGATAGTTCAACGTCATTTCACACGTGACGTTGAGTTTTACGGTGAGCTTGACTTAGTTTTGTGAATTCCAGCCAATGAGTCAAAAAGCTTCCCCGTGCCACAAAAATGTAGGCCATTTAGTGTGGGCCCGTGGACCGTAGGTTTGGGTTACCGTGGGTGGAATCAGTGGTGTCGTTGAGAAATCGAAATTTTTCCCACACCCAGCCCAATTTTCGGGAAATTTGCCGAACATACCCCCAAAAATCAAAAATTTCCGAAAAAAAAAACGTTTTTTATCTGCCTGCAACTGTAACCGCGACTTTCGCAAGGATTTGGCACCGGATTAATCATTTTTTGCAATTTTTTGGTTTGTAGCGGGCCGGGCCGAGTTTTCCCTCGCACGGTAACGGTAGTCGGTCGAGTCGAGCCGGAAATCGGAATTCCCGGCCCGCTGGCCCGCACTGTCGCGCCGGGCGCTGTGCCGATCTGTCGGGCGTTTGTTGGGACCAGAGTTCGGTAGGAAACAAAAGGAAAAAATTTTTCGTTTTCTTTCGTTTTTTCCGAAGAAAAAATGGTACCCAAAGAAAAGGAAAAAATATGGGAAAAAATGAAGCATAGGAAAAAACGATATTTTTTTCAGGAAAAAAACGAAAAATCGAAAGGAAAAAACGTCTGTCCAGCAAAAAAAAAAATCAAATTTCCGGAAATGGTGAAATTGAGACGATTGAGAGTTGAGTAGTTCGTTTTCCATTCCATTTCATTTGTCATCAGTGTTTTTTTCTTGTGTGTGAAGTTTTGTTTCTTTTGTGTTGGGGCGATATCTTGCTGCAAGTGCATGAAAAACGACAAAAGTTTATGTTTGGAGCTCAGCCAAACATAAAATTTTATCGTTTACTTCGGTCTGGAGAACATAAATATGGTGAATTGACGAGGTTATGTCATTGTCCTCAGAAACAGTTGTTTCCTATCTCGTTGTATGATTATTCATGAATGAATTTCATTGTTTCAGCTCGGGATTGGGATTTTGGCATTGGCAGGCGGCTGTGCGACGACGAAAAACAAGGTCTACCCGTGTGTCATGCAAATAAATGCTGTTTTACAGACAAAAATAGCTTTTTTTCATCTCAAACTGGCTGTTTTTTTCATTATGGAAAGAAAAAAATAGCAAAAAAATGGTCATTGAAAAAAAGAAAAAATTGTTTTTTCCTTTTGTTTTCCTTTTTTTCCTATTAAGAAAAAAATGAGCAAAAAAATTTTTTTCCGAACTCTGCCCAGAGGTCGCAATCGGGCCCCGGCCCGGCCCGAATTTTTGGCTCCGATTTTAAACCCAATTGTCATAATTTTTACGACTTTTTGAACCTTATCGTAAAAACCTAAATACAGCCCCCCCCCGGAATAGAGCCCCCCCGTAATACAGCCCCCCAAAAAGGGGTCAGTGAATTAATAGAGCCCCCCTTAAGTAACATCCCCTATACAGTAGTGTATTAAGGCTTGATAGTGGTGCACAGGTACATTTATGCATGTTTGTTGTTCGTTCAGAGCACATAATACGCCTCTTATTGACGAATAGACTCGAATAAATGCGATTACAAGTGCAAAAAACATCCTTTCAAACCCCTTTTTAGAGGTTTTTGGGGGTATTTTTGGGAACAATTTTTCAGGTTCGGGTCAGTGAATTAATAGAGGCCCCCCGGAATAGAGCCCCCCGTAATAGAGCCCCCCCAAAATGGGGTCAGTGAGTTAATAGAGCCCCCCCTTCTATTTAGGTTTTTACGGTATTTTTATGGTTGAAAATCAATTTTTGACAAAAAATCCCTACTTTTTCAGTAAAATAAGTCACTTCAGAAGCTTCGGGCCGGGGTGCCCGGCCCGGTCCGTCTTCTCGATCTCGACTCGATCTCGCTCGCCCCGGCCCGATTGCGTGCGACCTCTGCTTACTGGTCCCAGGAAGGAACACTTTCAAAACAAAAAGCAGAAACAGAAACAAACTTTCGAGATTCGTTGTTGCGTGCGCGCGAATTGCTGCCTCGACTCGAATGCGATGCGTGATTCGGGGGCAAATCGGGACGGCGCTTGCGCGATCCCATCGAAGTTCAATCCACGTTGCACCCGATTAGGTACCTTAAACGAACAATAACCTTGGAAACACAAATATTTCAAAACGGTAAAGAAAGGTTTGTTTTGTTGTCAATCCGGAAACCGAAGTGACAAAACCGCCGAACCGAATGAAACTCTGTTCCGTGAGAAAATAAAAAATTGAAAGGCAGCCAATCTCTCTCGATTCATTTGAAAATCCTCCCCATGGTGACCCCTCCTTGAGAAAATCAGATGAATGTCAAGTCAACGAATGTATAATACATATTTTACATGGCAAAATTATTTTAATCTAATTTTGAACCAACCAATAACGAGCGATAGAAAATGCACGCTCAGCCAACAAAACAACAAAGTCAGAAGAAGGCTCACAGGCGGTTCGTGCCCCCTGCAGATCGGCTCTGGGGGCAAGACTGATTACGGGGATTTGAAAATAAAACGGATTGAACGGAATCCGCACAATCAGCCTTCCCCCAGGGCCGTTTCACGGGTAAACTGATTACGAGTGCTATGCATGCCACGCATGTATTCAGCTTAAGCCCAAGCCTAAGTTTAGGCCGGCCCACGCCTAAATATGTGCGCAAACGTGAGCCTAAGTCTAAACTCAAGCCTAAGCGCAAGCCTTGGTTCAGGACGAAGTTACAGCTGGATTCCGTTTAATCCGTTTTATTTTCCAGTCCATAGTCAGTCTTCCCCCAGCACGCAAAAATCCGTTTAATCCGGAAAATCTAGCCCGTTTTATTTATAATCAGTCTTCCAGGCACTTATAAGTCACCTGTACATGTCATGTTCGTTCATACGTATGTGGTGAATACAGCAGTTATTTTGATGCCGTAATTTCATATGGGAGTAAATGACAAAGCCAAACGAATGGCTGGTTTGTAAGCAATCGCATTTGGAATTGTAAGCGTGAGATAAAATAATTGGCACAGTAATGTCAGGATATTTCTTCGACTTTTTTTGTTCAGACCCTGACGGGCTTCGCTGATGCACGTATTCCTTCGCCACCGCCCAAAAACTTCACACCGAGACGTCGACGTTTCTTCTTTTTCTTGTTTTTGCTATTCTGTTGTTTGTTATTCGAGTCACAGACTTCTGGCAAAATCGGCGGGGCTAAAACCATGCTCTCGTTTATTTTGTCAGACGTTTCTGAAGCTAACTAACTAAAAAGTTTGCATCATAGCGTGGCACCTGTGTCCGGTTTCAGTTTATTGAGATCAACCAATTTGCCGTTCTCATTCTGCGCCCCACACCTGTTATCATGCCGTTTGTTGTGTCTCGTCAGTTTGCCATCAGCCACCATGTTCGGCGCCGCTGTGGGGCTTGATGAATCTACAAAACATGCATAATGGTTCAGGGTTAGCAATCTTTGTTTGAAATGATGATAAACAAATAATTTTCAGCCATGATGTGACACACCTGTATCAACAACACCGTCTTTGAACATCACGGAAGGCAACGGCGGCATGGCTCTTCGTGTTGTTTTGGAAGACGCGTATGGTGCCTTGGGGTCAGGCGTGATTGGAGCTGTATTTGGAATTGGTATTGTGTACTTTGAAAGAAACTGCGCGCTGTCGTTTCGAACCCAAATATTCAATTTGCATGTCTTTCGTTTTCATCAGCAGATAATTGCGTTCCCGAAAGCTGAGCGTTGCTTTGGTGGCGTGCGGCGCGGGCACATACTGGTCGTATTTGAGGGGTCGCCACGCAGCTGAAATTGACGGGTCTGGTCGAAAACGTGGGATAAGGCTGAGACCAAGCCAAGCTGTGAGTCAATTCATTCCTCCTCATATTGTCAAACCAGAATTTAGAAGTTATCCAAAAAACGAAGAATGACTCAGCAATGCATTTTGGTCCAGTCCAGTTACAAAATTGACTTCCCTTTTTCTCAAGCTTAGGTTTGGGCTTAGGCTTAGGCTTACTATTAGGCCTAGGCTTAGGCTTAGGCCAAACCTTGAGCCAAACCGTGTCTTCTATCGCGAAATCGAAAATTCGCGTTTTCTCTCTGTCAAGGCAACTGGACTAGCTTTTCCCAACAGCAATCCACACGCACCTTCCTCGTGTTCCATATCCTCCTCCGAGATTGACGACATCATGATGAAATCAGGTTAAAAGTGATCAGATTGTATCGAATGAAGACAGTAGAAATATGAAAATATAATTTATATCATAACACATCGACCATCCCACATTCAGGCGTTGCTTCCCCCATGAGATTCGCGGTTGACTGCGTACCCTGTGCATGCGATGGATCTAACATCAAGAAGCATGGGGCAAAAGTGTGCATGCAAGTGCAAAGCAGCAACTCATGCAAAAAGAGATAGCGAACGTCAACGCACCTTTCGGCTCTTATCACGTCTGATTAATAATACACGGATTTGTTTTTTGATTAGTTGATCCGCACACGAAAAAATAATTCTGACAGAGGGCCCCCGGGAATCCCCCCCGCGCCCCCCCCGCCCCGCACACCCCAACCCAACCCCCCACCACACCAAACACACACACCCCCCCCCCACGCCAACAAACCCCCCCCCCCCACACCCCCCACCAAGAAAAAGAAAGAAAAGAAAAAACAACCACCCCCCAACCCCCCCACCACCACCCCCCCCCCCCACCCCCCCCCCCCCCCCCCCCCCCCCCCCCCCCCCCAACCCCCCCCCCCCCCCCCCCCCCCGGCTTGCAGTTCTGTCTTGTATTCTGCCACATCACCTGATTTTGTCGAGCATGAGTAAAACTGAATAACACTAGATCACACGAGCACACTCATGAGATTCAATCAAATGTCAATTCAGCTTTTTGATTTTGTGGATCGCGTAGAATTGTTTGCTCCAACACCAAAAAGAACAATATGAACCCCACAAACGTGGAAATTATCTGCAACCACAAGGTGGTGGTAATGTTAGCGAATGCGGGATATCAATCAAAATCGGCCGAACCGGCTGAAAATTGGTGGGTAATCGATGACGCTGATCACGAACATGGAACAGTTTTTTAGCCGGACCAATATCGGTCCCAGCGCACGCATAATTCGGTTTCTCAATTTTCTGCGGAACCCGGCACTTGCGTACACAACGTGGAGGACAAAAAAGGACAACTAAATCATCATATATGAAAATGACAAGTCTGCGTGTTTCCGTCGCAAAAGCGCAGCCAAAGTTTTTTGTTCGCACACTTCAATGATCGTTGCGTCCGTCGATCTGTATCTTGTACGCCGTTGACGCAGGTGCACTGCGACGTCGCCAACTCTCGGTTCGATCCAAATGCGGTTGTGGCGTGTCGAGCGGCCACGATGGCTTACATGGACTGTCACGGTGACCTGGGCTCGTCAGGGCAATTTGGCTTTTTAATTTTTTTTTATAAATATTTTTGCAAAGAAATTTCGACCAACCTGCTTGTCTCACTAGAAGCAGCCGTTTGCGCGCCATTTCTTCCAATCGCTCGCGTGCGTTCGGGTAGTCTTCGAGCACCTGCAGATCACAATTGCTACAGTAACCCGGTGAATATGAAACATCATCATTTGCATGTATTACCTCCCACATGTCCTTTTTCGACAGACATAACAACTGTGTGTACCCGACCGACACCACGGATGCCGTGCGTCGATTGCCCTCGTCGCCGATGTTCAACAGGGAAATCTCGCCTGAGACAAGGAGCTGATGTTTCCTCTTTAGTTCCTGATTTATCAAGGCAAGTATAAAACTAACCGAAATACGTGCCAGTCATCAATGTGACCAGCACTTCGGTTGTGTCATCGTTCATCACCGTCAATCGACCCTGGTCCACGATGTACATCTCCTTGCCAACTTCGCCTTGAAATATCAGGCAACACATAAATATCAACAAGCAAATCAATGTTTCATGATACTATGCATCTGTATCATGTATACCTCTTCGACAAACATAGTCGCCCGGCGAAAACAACATCGGTTTCAGCCGCAAAACCAACTCGCACAGAAATCCGGGTTCCGTATTTCTGAAAGTGATGGTGACCATTTGATGATCAGACGGTCAAAGTACAACATACCTACGCAACAAAGTCGGATATACCTGAATATTTTGACCTGTTTCAGCACGTCGAGATGCACTTGAATGGCGATTTCGGCCTTCATCCGATCCGGCAGACAATCGAGCACGACCGAGTCATTGCCCTTGCCGTTGCAACGCCACAGGTAGTCGAACCAGCGGATCACCTTGGCTTGAAGGTAACGGGGCACACCCCGAATCTGCATGTACTCCTTCACGGTGTCCAGATCGTCTGAAACGAAAACGAAGGAATGGAAGTGGGCTGGTATGTAAATCTTATGGATAATTCTACTGTTGTCAATGTAACTGCCTGTGATTCTGCAAACGCAGGTGGCTGGGTGTCTGCTATGCAGCACTTGCACACCACGGCGCGGCGACAGCAGTCACAAATGGGCGCAACGAAATGAATGAAGGGTTGCTGGGTTATTACACACTTGAATATAGTGCGACAGGTGCGTTGACGACAACAAACATCCAGCTGCGTTTGCACGAAACACAGGCATTTGTGTTGACAACAGTTGTGAAAGCCAATCTTATGGTGTGGTTTCGGTGGGATTTTCTTGAAAGTTCCACAATCGAAAAACAGCAGACCAAAATTTCACATCAAACGCACTCTGAAATTTCTTCCGATCCGACGATCGATTCACCACAATATTGGTGGCGTACGCAATCACGCTGGCGTAGAGGAACAGACCCAACAGTTGTTCACCGATTGACACACAGGTCAACAATGTCGACTGGTTGGGTTGTGATGCGCTGATGATCATTGGCGCATGAAACATCGGGGGTAAGCGTAAGGTTGATCAGTGATTATGAACACAACAATTGGAAAATTCGATGCAACTGAAACTGACATGACCTGGCATTTTTCTGTAAGTCGCAGACGTATAGAACTGACATACCATCTCGTTCGTGTTTCGACTCAAAATTGGCTTAGGCTCAGGCCTCGGATCAGGAAGACGTACATATTTTCTAAACTGCTGCTATTCCCCAGAAAGTTCTCGGGGACCCAAATCAAACAACTGACCGCCACCAACTTGCGATAACAACAGCAAACAACTGCAACTGAGAGAATACGCAGTCAAGTAGTCAATGACGCCTCGAGCTCCATTCACCAAATCACCATCTGATGTTTCACTGTCGTACAATGTTGCGTTGTTGTTTGCCTGACTGTCCAAGTTCAAAATGTGCAACAAGCACGCGTTCCAGTGAAACGTCAGCAGCACGCTGTTCAGTAGAATCAGCGCGCGAAATGTGTATGGATGGTTCGTGTGTCTTTCAGTAACGTCGATAAAATTGGTAAACTTCCAAAATTTCACCAGACGAATGCATCGCAGCAGCGAACAGTAGCCAAACGACAGGTACAGAATATCGAAAGGGAGCAACGCAAGACAGTCCAAGTAGAAAGCGAGCGTGCTGGTGAAGTGCTGTCGGATGGCCTGCGGCCGAGTCTGCAGAACTCCGTCCTGGAAGAAGCCAGTGCGAAAACCGATCAGTAGATCGAGCAAATACACCAAATCGGCCGCGTAGTCGATAGGCAGCCAGAATCCGGCCGATAATCGATTGATTTCGTTGAACGCAAATCGATAGCTGATTACCCAGACGTTGTAGAGAAATGCTATGCACACGATGCCTGAGGGAACAAGGGGATTTGAAAGGGGTATCAGCAATCACACTGAAACATCACCAGATAGGATTACTTGTTGTACGTGGGAGTCGCAACCCAAATTTTAGTGCTCGGTCTTTCATCGTAAACGCTACCAATCATGTCTTGATCAGTAATGAACAGCGATTACGCCAGAAAAGAGTTACCCACCCAGCCAACAATAGGCCATGCATCCAGCCGGATCAAATACAAACGTGACCCTGCATGGTTGACGTTGCAACATCATTGATGTGCCACCATCGACTGCTAGTGACCCACCACGCACACTGCGACGGGAATCCGGGCTGGGAGCACGACGAGGGTTCGGGTAGAAACGGTATTGTGGAAACAGGGTAGGAACAGCTAAATACCTTTACATTTAGTGAACAAAAATGGTTCAGGGTTCCATGTTGGCTCAGGCCTCAGCTTGTGCAAAATTGATGGTAGGGAGCAAGTTTTTTTTCATACATACCTGTTGTATGGTGTACCCAGTTACAGAGAAAATGTTTGTAATTTGTGCAAAGTGTTTTCCTGTCTCACCTGTGTCGGGCGTCTGCACCGGCGCCACCATTGGGCATTTTCTCCCTCTTGGGCCCATCTGCACAGCACAGCATCATGATATACTGTATGCCTAATGGAATGGGATAGGAAAACTGTCGAGCTAATCTGATCAAAAGTGAATTCGGCAGAATGAAAGTCTGACGGAAACAAACGTGCAATCTCGTAAATTACACCGAGACGTTTCTGTGAAATGCAATTATGGTCGCCTCCGGCCTTCCGTCGAGTATTATGCTTCCTGTAGGTTCTTATAGGCCAGCTGTGTGGGGCGGGACAAGCGCATGAACCGTTTCTTTTTTCAAAGAAAAGATGCTGTCTCGTTGTTAGGGCTGCCGTGATTATTTGAACCTCTGTGCTTCCTTACGCAATCAGTATGATTTTTAGCAGGATATTTTTAATCAAGGTTTATTTGATTCAAACACACTGGCGCAATTTCAATCAGTCACATTCATAAAAATTCAAGCAAATAGTAGGTATACATACTAAAATAGTCAACAAGTATTCACCAACGCAGTGCACATGTGCGGGGACGACTACTCCTTCAGTCAATAGGGCGTTTTAGGCAGGAACAGGCAGTTCAGATAGAGTAGCCCTTTATGAAACAGGGACTTTGTGTTCCAACATGATCACGAGGTATGTGACGACCGCTGACAGCACCTGAATGTACAGAATAAAACTTTGGGTGCCCACATACAGAGAGATCCGGAAGCATATGTTTTACCGCAATGAACATTTCCCGATCGATAATGAAACAATCCCACGCAGTAACGGCCCTTTTCGAAGCACGAATTTGCTCCAGAAATAGCAGTTGCTCATTCTGCGCAACGGAAAGGGAATATAACATCGTCGCGGAATACAGTCAACATTTTTATCAAACCTTGAGCTTGATTTCGTCGTCTGACTTGACGCGGCTGGGGTCCAGATCCAGCTCACAAATGACGCTGATCAGTTTTTCAGTCTGAAACCTTTTTTGACCCGGGATAACACTGAGAAAAAATAACAACTTTGAAGCAAAAATGTGGCAAACCGCATCGCATATCAATGACGATGGATAGATGACGGCAATAAATTGACCAATTTGAACGCAAATCCATAAAATGGGGTCCTACGTTCCGATTCTGCGGGGAAAGATATTGTAGCCAAAGGAAATCTAATCCATGTAAAAGACCAAAATGGAGAATTTCAGAATTGGCTCGGTCCATTGACTGACCCAATCAACGAGTAGAGCATCAACGTCAACAACAATATACCGCATCCAAACATGAGCAACGTGAATCGTTTGTAAATATCATTGAGGATGCCGGTGGCCTGCGCGACCTGTCTGAATGAAAGCCGGTGACTCTTCAGTGTGTCCGGTGTCTCGATGACCATGTCGGCGAAATTAGTCATGTACCAGGCGATGCAGTAACAATGCAGGTTGTAGGTGGCGAAATGGTACAACAGTGCGTGCATCGTGTAGAATATCATCAGACTCGTCAGAATGGTGACTAAATGGCTGGGCTGCGTTTTGTCAGGCGCGAGGGAGATTAGGTAGTTCTGATTCGCATCGTACGACAACATGTACCACGCTTGAAACACGGCAGTCAACAGCGAGAATGAGATCGTGAAGAAACACGCGCTGATGGCGCGACGATGCAGTGGTTTCTGGTTTGGACATGCTGCAAATTTCGAGTTTTTCATATAATTTTAAAATGGTTTCTGATCCGGGACTGAGGCTATTAGAGGCTTCACACCAATAACCGCATCAAATCGAGGCAGTGATGGGCATGATAACAATTATTGCTATTCAGCATACCGGCCATGGAAGCATTAGAACGTAACGTGACTGGGTCGTTGTTGTGACCTCCATTGCACAGTTGTAAATCACTCGCTCACCATTTACAGCTTGCATCAGTTTGCACACTCGTTTTACGGCACGTTGATTGTACATGTTGAATGCTTGCGCCACTGCCGACTCGAATGACTGAAACATCTGAATACCGGACGGGACCCGTGCCTACGGCCCGGCTACAGCGCCGCGCCCGTGCCACCCCCCCCCCCCCCCGAAGACCCGTTAGCATACCCAAAGCTACCCGTGAAAATTGACCCGTGCCCCCGAGGGAGGGGGCCACACACACACACACATACGTCTTCCTTCTTTAAACTGTATAAGCGGATGCCTTCTCCGATTGAATATATCAGTTCCTATCGGCCCGGGCCTATGTCATGTCCGGATGTGACGGGTGCCGAAAACGGCCATGAACCAAAAATAACAACACTCAGAAATCGAAGTATACCCAAACGGCGGCCATCAGTCGCATTATGCAACCGGCTGACAGATTCAAAGCGCCATAGTTGATAAGGTCAATGGTGCACTTCACGGTGAATGTGACAGACATCATCCACACAAGAACACCATACAACGCTGATAGCAAGCGGAATGGCATCGGGCCGATTTCCACCACCCGATTTCCGCAGAGCAACCCGATTGTTCTACTCTATTTGAACGCTTGGATTTCTTTGTCATTGGCACTTTCCGTGCTGCTTATTTCTTGAACAGTTGTTGGCCAAGCAATCGAGGTGCCAGAATCGTCTGGAGCACTCGAATCCATCTTGCAGCTATTTGGTTGCTTGACTTGTGACAACTCCACAGGAACTGTTCTCGGGTATTTCAAAAAAAAAACTTCGCATTGACAAAATTCGTTCAGAACGAGACCCCACAGAGCAAAGTGCGTCGTCGCAACGCCACGAAGCAGCTTTTTGTCACGAACAAAAAAATCAATTCCAAATTTCTCGCATACGAACTTGTGTCCATGGCTTTTTTAGGAAGTCCTAAATGGCGTTCAAAGCTTTCGTCCACCACGGCATTGTGTTCTCATTGGCTTTCGTGGCACTGCTGGCAGCAAATTGTGGCTTGCCCAGCCAGCGCCCATTTCCACGGAAGCCTTAAAGTGATATCACCAAAATAAAATCACCCAATTTTTATTCACACCGCATAGAAATTTGGGAACGGGAATCAGAAACGCCAAGGACAGAATTTCTGTACAATGGTGTGAAAAGGTTACAATGATCAAATTACAATTCATTGAGACAAACGTATGGTAATAACATCGGTCCCCATCAGTCACGCGCTTGTGGTGATTAGATTCACCTAAATGCAAATATATGGGAAAGTGATATTATGTGTGTATGTGTTGTATCAATACAAACGTTTTTTGGAACGTTCACAATCAACTAAACAATACAGCATCACGGAGCCGAGATGGCGGGTTTTTTAGGAGGGGTGGAAAGCAATTTGGTACGTTTAAACCGAAGAAGCACGAAAATGAGAATAATAAAAATAAGATTCAGCACTATTGATCGTCTCTTCGCGTATTTCGGTGATAGCATAGCAGGAAAGGTAAGGAAGTCCAATGGGGGAAATAGCAATAGCTTAGCTGAAATTGGACAATAAAATTGCACAACATAAAAACACGTGACACAAAAAAGAACAACTCTGTGATAAGGAAAAAGCAAACAAAGCAAGACACGTGGGTGCGTGCACAGGTTGGATTGGGTTTAGTATTGGCCGAATATTTTACCTGACCAAAGGTTGGGTGAATGCAGCAAAGCACGAAGAATTTTGCAGTTTCAGCTTTCGCAAATTAGGGCACTCATTTATACCATTGGAAAATATACACAGAAAAAATTGTACAATACACAAAAACTACAACAACAACACGATGCGTATCACAGATCGCATAACAAAGTGCAACAAGCTCCGCAATAAGTTATGAGAGCTATTTTACAACACTTTGCAACAGAAAACTAACACGAATAAAATAAGACATGAGAACTGGTGCAAAAATATCAATCCCGTACAATGCATTTTTTGTCAATCGACATGTTATTCAAAAACTTGCATGGTCAGTTGTTCAAAGTTACACGAAAGTTTGATTGCTGAACAAAATCGAGTGCGTCAATTTGAATCAATACAATGAAATCTAATAGGTAGCCAAGAAATAATAGAATCACAGAAGGGAGGAATAAAAAATGAAAAATAAAAAATCTGGAAAATGAAAAACGCGTAGGTTGTCGTAAAATTAATAAATTAATAAAATGAAACAAGATGTGCATGCACAAGGTAACTTGATCAATAATGCCGTATGAATAATCTCCAAGAAATCATATTTCTGACGATTAAAATAATAATAGTCTTGAGAAGAACATATCAGAATCTAAAATAAGCAACAGAGGTTGATTAGCAGGACGGACGCGCCATCATAGTCGACGTTGTGAAGCCGCGACGAAGCGACGCGGTCGCTTAGATTATGTGCGGCTGCGTCTAAAAACAGAACGGACATCAATCAACCAGACTGGACAACTCGGCTCAAAGGATAAAAGTTGCACAGCAATTTATTTGGCACTGGCGTCAACTCAGATCGCCGACTTCTGTCGTCAACCAACTCCCATGTATAATTTCTCGCGTTCATCTATGGCTGCTTAAGTTAATGACGAGAGTCGACCACTTGCGTTAATGACTGTGCCATTAGTCATTTGTTTGAATCTCTGAATTCGCAAATGGAAGCAAATCGCGCTTTTATTTGGAAATGTTCCCAGCGGTCCCATGCCGTTCCCGCTCATTGAAGTAGTACCTCCGCAAAGCACCAGCAAACCAGAAACTTACTTCATCACGGATCCTTGAAGAAAATGTTTGTGGTCAACATTATACAAATAATATTCTCCTGAGAAACGCGGCATATTATCATGAAAGGACATCTGTGTCGGCGGCGGCAAGCCATTTTTCAACAGTTCCAAGAACAACAGAAGCAAGCACTGGTAACGTGGGAGGGAGTGTGATGCGAACAAAGTGAAAAGTCTATTATCCCTATTCTTCATCCCCAATGGCGCCGTAATGGACAGCACCATTGCCTACCCGTTGTATCTCGACCGAGACATGGTCCAGGTCATCCATTGTTGTATCGTCTGATGGCATGCCGTCACCTGGTGCTCGCGATATTGGTTCCTGCGTAACGCATGGATACAAGACACTGATATCAAGAATACAAGAGAAAAAATGCGATAAAGGAACTAATGCGCATACCGTGTTCATCATTTGCTCGGTGGTGGTTAATAGGCGCGCAAGTGGTTGCAAACGTTGCGGTAACGTTTCCATCAATGTGGGCCGCGAGTTGGTCAGGAACGGTTTCATATAGCTGCAAATTGAGGATCACTTGCCTTGGTGAATACCGCACACTAACAAAGAAACAAGAATGATAAATACCACAAACGCACTTGGTATCAAAATTGTACCACTTCCGGGGCAATGCCGACTTATCCCACGGATTATACTGATGGTGGGGCGATCGCTCTTCAGGTTTAGGCGACGACCCGGGCGCAGTATGACTGTGTCCATGCGTTTCCAGCTGGGGCTGTAGCTCACGTTCACTTTGGATGCCATAGCTGAACACGGAATGAGAGCAACCGTTTAGTGATCGGATAAGGTCCTCATTTATCCCTTATTTAGCAGGTCGAAATATATAAAAATCACTTCACCAGAAATTGCACACCTCAACCAACCGAATATTCAATTTCTCAATCATCCATTTCGTGAACCCCCCATTCAACACAATGGTCACAGCGACAATGATTGATGTGGCTGTGTATATTTGTTGACGCTGATCAGTCGACGTGTTGCGCACAGCCAGCGTGTAGGCGATCGCGCCTCGTAAGCCTGTGGATAAACATTGATGTGTGATGTATTAGTGAGCAGAACATTGCTCTTGTTTGATTTGTTTTTGGACGAAACTTTGACCATTCGCACAATATGCATACAAACGCGTCCCTGCCCGTGTGTTCAGTTGTATTTCGCAACAGAACTGTGTGCGCGTGATGACAACGAGTTCGTTTGCATTGCCCTTATCTTAGCGTAAGATCAAAAAAACACGTCATACATGTACGAAAAGACAGCGGGCAGTTTCGCTCACGTTATATAAATAGATTCAGTGTCTACAACCAATCTCAAATTGCCCGCCCCCTTGGCAACAGGATAGAAGCAGATAATGAACATGAAGCCAAGCAGTCGAGAAATCCACCGTAGTCAGACTAACCTGCGAAAACGAGCATGTGCTGATACGACCAGGAGATCTTGGGCTTGCGCTTTACGTTCAACAGTGCCGACAGCCCGTAGATGTGAAGCATTCGCGCCAAGACGCAGAAAATCTGAGAAACAGACAATAATCATACATGTGGGCAACATGTTGGGTTGAGTGGGGGATAACAAAAATAAATAAGTGCATCAAACAAATAAATACGTCAATCAAACTAACGATAGCCATAAACGAAAAGTACATGTTGAGCGCAATGTCGAAACCAGCTGAATGCGACGTGAACAACGACACGCCAATGTACGTGAAGATGAAACTCTCGGACAGGAAATTCATCGCCTCGAAAATCTGCCAGTTAACGAAGATAGACAGTGAATTTTATCATACAACAATAAATAACATGGAAAGCAAGTGCCGTCACGAAAACACTACACTACCAACCTCTTTCGTGCGTGATTTCGACTCATCTGACAGGTTGTTGTACGTGTAGTGCGCTTGACACATGCCACAGAACAGAATTGACACTATTCCTGAAAAAGGATGAATTTTCTTTCAGATGTGCTGCGAGGTTTTGATTATAACTGACCAGTCATTCCACACGATTCGGCGACCAAAAACGACAGATAGGACATCAACAAGAACAGCGATGTTTCCAGCAACGGATATTCGCTGATTTTCGTGAATTTCGTGAACAACGCACAGACGCATCTGGAAACAGCTAGAGTTACTCTTTGCAACTTTAAGTGAGCAATGACATCGATAATAAGTCAAATAAAACGAACCCAATCACGGCCCCAATCGCAAACGAGCCAATGAACACGCCGAAGAAGGACCCGATCGCACCGAAAACGCTGCCAACAGTCAACGTCTCACCGACTTGACCTTCGATACCCGTCGGAATGTACTCCTCCACCGTTCTGAAACATAATATTAGATCCCTTTTGCATTTTGTCGACGTGTGTGGTTGTCACGCCTCACGCGGTGTCGTTGAATAATGATAGGACAACTTGAACAAACTTTTGGGCTGTTTTCAAGTTTTGCAATTGCTTCGAGATTGTCAGAACAAGGATCCGAAATACCGGCACCTGTTCTGCCCGGCGGTCATTTATGCGCCGCGTAAAACATTTGTGGGTCGGCTACATAACCTTATTCATCGACAATAGTCGGTGCCACAATGAATATTTCTATTTCAAAGTCGCAAGTCACCAACTTTGACAGCACAATAGCGACAGCATCGTTGAGCACACTTTCGCCAAACACGATCGCGTACAAATCCATCTCGACGCCGAGATCAGAGAATATGGCCAACACGGTCACTGAACATAGTTGGGATCGGATTGAGGGGTACTACACCCAAAGCTAAGTGGCTAGCTGGCGCTACCAAATTCCATACCCCTCCAACACTACACTGCCTGCTCGGCCCAAAAACGACTCGGACCCAAGCCGCCTACTGGCCAGCTTGAGCTGCCCAAAAACGGCAAAAATCTTTTTTCGGCGTATTGTTGGCAGAATTTTTTCCAATACGCCAAATATGCCTAGAAGCTCTTCCGAAGTGCCTACATCACTGCTTTCAATCAATGTTTTTTATGCAAAAAATGATATATGAAGCTCTAACCAGGATCGGTGGCGGATATCAATGCTCCGAAGAACAGCAACTCCGACGAGGAAAAGAAGCCCGGCTTGAACAACCAGCACATGAGATACAGACCATACCTAAAGTGAAAAATTTATGAGAGATTAACTTGCATTTATTAGCCAGAACGTAAGTGTGGACAAATAACAGCAACCAACCCAACAACGAAACATGATATTGTTGTTCCGATAAAGGCAAACGTCATTATCGAGCCAATGTTCCGAAAGAATTGCTTCTTTTTCATTCCATAACCAGCGTGAAATATGATCGGAGGCAACAGCAGATTGTAGAACAACTCCGGCTGGAAAGTAGCCTGAAACATTAATCAACTGTCAACTCGGAACCGTTTATGATGGGTATTCATAGTTGGGCCTAAGATTTTGAAATAAACTCAGAGAACATCCACAAATCTGGAATTCTTTTTTAACAGGGTAATCAAACTTAGAACCCCAAGAATGAAATTTAGGACCTCGGCGGAACTTATTCAACGGCTCGAATATTTCTTACCGCGTGCCCCGCTCTCGTTTTCATGGTTGTTGATTTGTTAGTCTACACACGTAGAGACGTAACAATTGGTAACACAAACACATAAATTATAGTGCGATATACTGTACAACTTGAGACAACTTCTGAAAGTATATTGAATTTTTCGGCTTCGGTCCAATCGTGCATGACACTTCAATTTCGAAAAACATTCAAGGCGTTTCTTGTCTTTTCGTCACAACTTACCTGTTGTTCAATAAACGACTGTTGTGTCCCCTTGTTTGTTCCGTCCACGCGCTCCTGAAAAAGGCCGTCAAAAATCAAAGTTGGTGACAGACAAAGAAACCAGAACAAAACAAAATACAAACAGCGAATTCAATTCAACGTCAAGCAACGCCAACCCCGTGCATCTCCTGCAACTGATACGGATAAGAATAGTTGCCGAGCGTGAGTCTGACGTGAAGCGGGAATCCTTCTTTGGCCATGTCACTCATATTCACCGGCCGGACATTCAACGGATAATGGGTGGACTTGAGTTGGCCGGACATGTACAGAATGAAACCAACGATCGCGCCTGAAACAAATGAAGTTGAAACCTCTCTGGTTCTGGGCCGTGCATGTGCATGGCAGACCTGACATGGAAGTAGTCTAGTCGCAGTCGAGGCGCAGAGGCAGAACAGATATCAGGGAGCATCATGGATTTTTTTAACCAAATTTAGTAGCTTTTTAGCTACTAAATTTCTTGAAAAGCTGGTAAATTTTCAAATTTTATAGCCTAAAAGCTACTAAATTTTGAATTTTAGCCAAAACTGCAAGTAAATTGGGTTTTCAGCGGCAAAAAAGCTACAAATTTTTGATTTTACTAGCTTCTTGCTACTAGCCCATTTTGAAAAAATAAACCCTGGCGAGCATGGTGGCTGTTATGGAAGAAAAGGGCACAATTTCAGAATAGAAAATCGCATTAAAGCATCATTGTCAAGGGGGTACATTTTATTTCAAACTAATTTGAAAAATAGAACGGTCCCCTTCAATTTTGTGGGTGACACATGCGATGCGGTGCGCAACGCGACAGGAGGGTCGAAACAACTGCTTTTTTCCAGATGCCAGCAATTTTCGAAAATAAATCACCCGGAAAAATTACCTGAAATTTATTTTTCCGGGAAAATGTTTTTGGTCTGAAAATGGCGAAAAATTTCTTGAGGGTTCAAACCTATGTTATAAAATCGCCTTAAAAAGGCTAAATAAACAGCATAAAGCGACTCTGTTTCGTGCCTGAAACACGCAGACGCGGATTAACAAACCAAAATCGAAGCAAAAGTTGCTCAAAAATGGGTGTTTTGGACATTGAAATTCCTCAAATTGTGCCGGTAATTTATGTGAACTATTTTTTTTTCAGAAAAAAATGTTTTTTGAGAATATAAATTACCGTAATTTTAGTCGGTACAGGTGAGTGAATAGGTATATGGATATGGATGATGGACCAACCGTAAATGAGTGTGACGCCACTTTCATGCACGAATTTGAAGTGTCGATGCTTGAACAGCCAGGCGGTGAGCACGGTGAGGATCAGCAACAAACAGAACAGCATCAAGCTGACCGAGTCGACCTCGTGCAGACGCAGGGCATTTTGTTCCGCTTGCTTTTCCACCGCTTCTTGTTTCTTAATCTCATCCATGGTGCGTTCAGTTGCTTCTCTGAGTCTGAACAATCAATCGACGGCCGAGATAAAATTCGCAACCGAATCCAACTGACGCGAAACTATATCCTAATTATGTTGACACAGGGCCTGGTTTCAGGCTTTACCGTATTGTCGGAAATAGAACCCGGGGGCCTATTTTTCCCCGGGGTCACTTGGGTGGTGGGATTCAATTTATGGGGGGTTCTATTTTTCATTTGCCCCCCCCCGCCTGGTGAAAAAAATCACTTTCAGTTTCAATACCTCCAAAAAATGGCCTGTTTAGAGTGTTTTCCACCTTTAACAGGGTCAATTATGCTTTATTCTGTATCTGTATTTATGCTTTATCCGTATTCTGATGCATACGCAAGTTTGAACAACGTTTGACACAACAACATAGCCTTACCAGTTGCCATACCACTAATCTGTCTGTGGTACGGTGAACGCTGGGGATGGGGTTCTGTTGATGGGGGTCAACTAATGGGGCGTTCGGGTTCTATTTTTGAAAGAAGAAGAATGTCTGCTGTCGCGCGGCAAGAATCAGGATATGGTTCTCGATATCATGCTGATTGCATATAAAACACCTATACAAGATTGTTTACTCCCCAAAGTAAAAAGATATCAGTGATTACGCACAGGAACAAAATGCGACTGAAAACATCACCGAAACAGAAGAAAAGCTTATTTGCCAAACAAATAAACAGGATTTAGAAAGAGGCACTGCATTCCATTTGAAAGGTGAATTAAAAAGCGATACGCCATCAGGGAACCATATTGCGGCCAACGCATAATCCTTTTACTCACTCTTTATGCCGTTGCCGTTACCAGTACGAATCGAACCTGTGACAGCTTGCCGTCGTCGCCACATCGCGCTATTGGCCGCAATATGGTTCCCTGGACCTGTACCCAGCACTGCCTGGACCTGGATGGCGTATCGCTTTTCAATTCACCTTTCAAATGGAATGCAATGCGTCTTTCTAAATCCTGTTCATTTTTTGGCAAATTAGCTTTTCTTCTGTTTCGGTGATGTTTTTTTCAGAAAAAAAACCGTTTTTTTCCGCCTGCCAGTATAGGCCCGGCCCGGACCGAGCCCCCAAATCTCCGGCCCGGCCCGAATTTTTGGCCACGATTTGAACTAGGCATGGGGGCAATACCCAATACCCAATACCTGGGTACCCGCCAATCAGTGTAGTGGCAGGCAAATGGTTGCAAGGTACCCTTGGGGGGATGCACCCAGATGGTTGCAAGGTACCCCCTACCCAGCCTCCGGGAGGTTGCAAGGTACCCCTGAGGTCCGAAAAAAGGGTGTTTTTTGAATGCATTATACTGCAAATTTGGCCGAAAAAATGGTACTTTTTTGCATTTTGGCCGAAAATTTGCCTCAAATACCTATTATATGGAGGTTTGCGCGCGCGATTTTTGGGGTTTTGAGGTCGAAAAACACCCATTTTTACCTATAAAAACCATAAATTGATGGTTGCAAGGTACCCTCCGGGGTGATTGCAAGGTACCTACCCTTCCCCCCAAGGGCTGGTTGCAAGGTACCTACTCCTTAGGGGGGAATCCCCCCCCATCACCCCCAGCCACTACACTGCCGCCAATACCCAATACCAGGTATTGGGTGCCGGTATTGGGTATTGGGTGTGGGCCTGGTATTGGGTATTGGATTGGGTCTTTTCCAGGTATTGGGTGCCACCCAATGCCCCTGTTTTGCCCTATTTTTCTCCTCCAGAGCCCTGAAATCATAGTAGTGGCTGGGGGGGGGTTGGGGGGTTACCCCCCTCTCAGTACTTACCTACCACAAAACCCGAGGGGGGGTTGAGTACTTACCTCTCACAACTCCAAATCATACCTCTCACAAGCAATTTTATACCCTTTTAAAGCAAAAATCGGTGTTTTTCGACCTTATTTCCCCAAAAATCGCGCGCTCCGCGCGCAAACCCACCCATAATACCTATTTTTAAGCGATTTTCGGCGAAAATTTTGAAAAAGTACTATTTTTACCTCAATTTTTGGCCAAAATTGTATCACAAAAACGGTGTTTTTTCGCCTTTTTAGGTGACCAAAATCATACCTCTCACGCTTCCGGTCCCAACCCCGCATCATACTTACCTCCCACAGATGGGCCTGCCACTACACTGCCTGAAATGGTGAAAAATTTTCAAATTTTTAGCCTTTGAAATCGCTATTTTTAGCTAATGTTAAGAAGAATGAGAAATTCAGTCATATTTTACTTAGTATTCGATCAAAAACCCAAAACAGGCCCATTTTTTTTAAAAAAAAGTTTGGAATTTTTGGGTATTGGGTCGGTATTGGGTCTCCTCAACCTGAGTATTGGGTATTGGGTTGGGACCCATTTGAGGTATTGGGTATTTGGGCCCTGGTATTGGGTATTGGGTATTGGCTTGGGTCAAAAAATCGGTATTGCCCCCATGCCTAATTTTAACCCAGTTTTTGTCATAGTTTTGCGATTCTTTGAACCAGTGGTGTCGTTGGGGGGGGAAGGGGGGGGGTTACCCCCCCCTAGTATCCGGTATCCGGTATCTTGATTTTTTCACCCAGGGGTATCCGGTATCCTGACTTTTTGTCCAGGGGTATCCTGCCCTAAAATTTTTCCGAAAACCGTAAAAATCGCCCATTTTTACCTCCAAAATGCTCAAAATCGCTTGCTGGCGCAAGCATAGCCCCCCAAATGACCATTTTTTGCGCTTTCAACACCGATTTTGCTCAATTTTCCTCTAAAAAAACTGACCTTTTTTGAACAACCCCCCCTGGGTATCCGAGATTTTTTATTTTATGGAGCAACCCCCCCCCCCTGGTATCCGAGATTTTTCATTTTGGGTATCCGGTATCCGAAAATTTTGGATTTTGGGTATCCGGTATCCTGACTTTTTGATTTCCCAACGACACCACTGCTTTGAACCATTTTTTTTGGTTGAAAATTCATTTTTTTCCATGAACAAGTTGTCAGATGGAAAAATACTGATCTGCATCTGTCTGATCACTTAGTACTTGCCGACTCCGTCAGAAATTTTTGTATTTTTGACAAAAAATCCCTACTTTTTCAGCAAAATACGTCACTCAGAAGCTTCGTTCGGGCCGGGCTGGCCCGACCCTCCAAATCTCCGGCCCGGCCCGAGCCAAAAGCCCAAAATCGCGGCCCGGCCCAGGGGTCAGTGAAAAAATACAGCCCCCCCCTTGTACCGTAAAAACAGCCCCCCCAAAAAGGGGTCAGTGAATTAATAGAGCCCCCCCCCTAAGTAACATCCCCTATACAGTAGTGTATTAAGGCCTGATGGTGGTGCACAGGTACATTTATGCACGTTTATTGTTCGTTCAGAGCAGTGTTGGAGGTACTCTGGAGCAGTGTAGTTCCTGGTCCGGAGGGGGAGATAGCGGACCCTCCGTTTTTTTCGGAGGGGGAGATAGTGTACCCCCGAGGGGGGGGAAGGGGGGGGGAAGAGCCAAATTCAGGAAAAAGTCACTTTTTGAGGTAGAAAATTTGACCTATTTTTGCCCCTTTTTGGAAAAAATTCTTCATAAAAAGGGTATTTTGGCGACTTTTGAGAACATTGACCTGAAAATCACACATTTTTGGCCTAAAAATGCCCATTTTAGGCCTAAAAATGCCTATTTTAGGCAAAAATTGGGGGAGATAGTGTACCCGGAGGGGGAGATAGGGGATAGTGTACCACCTGAGGGGGAGATAGCGTACCCGAGGGGGGGGACCCCCCTCCCCCCAGGAACTACACTGCTCTGGAGGGGGGGATACCTACTGTACCGCACTCGGAGAGGGGGGATACCTACTGTACCAGAGCCGATGGCCTGGGGGGTTATGTACCTAGGGGCATAGTAGTGGCTTGGGGGGGGGGGTTGGGGGGTTACCCCCCTCTCAGTACTTACCTACCACAAAACCCGAGGGGGGGTTGAGTACTTACCTCTCACAACTCCAAATCATACCTCTCACAAGCAATTTTATACCTTTTTAAGGCAAAAATCGGTGTTTTTCGACCTTATTTTCGCAAAAATCGCGCGCTCCGCGCGCAAACCCACCCATAATACCTATTTTTAGGCGATTTTCGGCGAAAATTTTGAAAAAGTACTATTTTTACCTCAATTTTTGGCCAAAATTGTATCACAAAAACGGTGTTTTTTCGCCTTTTTGGGTGACCAAAATCATACCTCTCACGCTTCCGGTCCCAACCCCGCATCATACTTACCTCCCACACATGGGCCTGCCACTACACTGCCTAGGGGGGTTTGGGGGGGGGTTAGGTTTTGGGGTGAAAATTTTTTATGTGTTTATTATGTGTGGAATCGTGTGAAAACGTAGTATTTGCGCGCGTAGCGCGCGAATTTGGGGTAATTTGAGGTAAAAACCACTGATTTTACACTAATTTTGGCCATTTTGGTCAAAAATTGGCACTTTTGGGGCAAAATCGGGGGGATACCTACTGTACCGGGGTGAAAATCGGGGGAGATACCTACTGTACCATGCCAAACATCGGGGGGATACCTACTGTACCAGGCGAGGGGGGATACCTACTGTACTGGGGGGCTACCCCCCCCCCCCCAACCCCCCCCACCTCCAACACTGGTCCAGAGCACATATATGCCTCTAATTGACGAATAGACACGAATAAATGCGATTACAAGCGAAAAAACATCCTTTCAATCAGTGTAGTACTTGGTCAGGGTGTTGACGATAGATAGATTGGGACCCGAAATGTGTTGACGATAGATAGATGACCCAAGTCCGAAATCTGGGGGGGGGGGGTCGACCCAAGCTTGAGTGGTGTAGCTACCCAGGCGGGGCGGCAACCTACTATACCACCCAAAATGCGGGGCGGCAACCTACCTACTGTACCAGCCGAGCTAGGGGGGGGGTCGTACCACTGGGGGGGTCATCTGGAAACCGAAATTTTTTATGTCTAAATACTGGAGAAAATGTGGCCTAAAACACTAATTTCGCGCGCAGCGCGCGATTTTTCGCCTATTTGCAGACAAATATGCTAATTTCATGCAATTTTAAGCCAAAAATGAATGTTTTGGGTGAAAAGTTAGGTGGGGCGGCGCGGCATATACTTGCGTATTTTTCCGCAAAATATATTTTTGGAAAAAAACCGTTTTTTTTTTCGGAAAAAAAACGGTTTTTTTTCCAAATATTTTTCCAGTACTTAAGGATACCGATGGCCCAAAAACGCCTATTTTGGAGAAAATTTTGTCCGGAAATGGCCTGAAACAGGCTAAAAATGCACTTGGAGATTAAAAAGTGCTCATTTTGAACTATTTAGCACCGATTTACATTGGTTTTGACAACATCCTTTCGCAACCCTTGAAAATATCTCGGAAATTTTTGGAAAAAAAACCGTTTTTTTTCCAAAAGTTGCCACTTGGAAAAATTTCCGGAAAAATAAAAACGTATTTTTCCGGGCCTCGGAAAAAAAACGGTTTTTTTCGGTTTTTTTTCCGAAAAAAACGGTTTTTTTTCCGGCCCGCAAGTATAGGGCGGCAACCTACCTACTGTACCAGGGGAGGGGCGGCAACCTACCTACTGTACCAGGTGAGGGGCGGCAACCTACCTACTGTACCTAGGGGGGGACCCCCCCCCCCCCAGCTACACCATTGCGTTGTTGACGATAGATAGATGGTGGGGGGGGGGGGGTCGCCAAAAATCAAGGTATAGTATAGTGTACTTTGTACTAAGTAGGTAATAATGTGTAAACATTAATGAAAATGTACTTAGATGTACTAAATCCGCGCGTAGCGCGCGATTTTTTGCCTATTTGGGACAAAAAATACCGATTTTGAGCCATTTTGAGGCAAAAATACCCATTTTGGGGTCGAACTCGAAATGTGTTGACGATAGATAGATTGTTCCCAGAATTTGTGGACGATAGATAGATTTGCCCATAAGTGTTGACGATAGATGGATGAAATCAAAAAGTGTTGACGATAGATAGATGAATTTGGGGGGGGACACCCCCCCCCCCCCCCCCCCAAGTAGGTACTACCGTAAAAGCCTAAATAGAAGGGGGGGCTCTATTAACTCACTGACCCCATTTTGGGGGGGGCTCTATTACGGGGGGGCTCTATTCCGGGGGGGCCTCTATTAATTCACTGACCCGAACCTGAAAAATTGTTCCCAGAAATACCCCCAAAAACCCCTAAAAACGGGTTTGAAAGGATGTTTTTTCGCTTGTAATCGCATTTATTCGTGTCTATTGGTCAATAAGAGGCGTATTATATGCTCTGAATGAACAACGAACGTGCGTAAATGTACCTGTGCACCACTATCAAGCCTTAATACCGTATTGTCGGAAATAGAACCCGGGGGGTCTATTTTTTCACTGGGGTCATTTTGGGGGGGTTCAATTTATGGGGGGGTCAATTATTGGGGGGGTTATATTTTTCATTTGGCCCCCGACGAAAAAAATCATTGTTAATAATGCCCTTAAAAATGGCTTGTTTTCGGTATTTTCTACCTTTAACAGCGTCGATTATGCTTAAAAAGCTATGTTCTGTTGTGTTCGCAAGCTTAAACAACGTTTGACACAACAACACAGCTATACCATACCACTAATCTGTGGTACGGTGACGGTTGGGGGTGGGGTTCTGTTAATGGGGGGGTCAATTAATGGGGGGTTCTATTTTTGATTTCGAGCCATTTAGGGGGGGTTCAATTAATGGGGGGGGGGTCAATTAATGGGGGGGTTCTATTTCCGACAATACGGTACACTACTGTATAGGGGATCAAGTTCAAGTTCAAGTTTTTATTGCATCAGAAGCAACATGGTAACGTCAACAACACGCATAAGCTGGACAGTAACGACGAAACCATAAACAATTACAAGTGTTTAGTGGGCCAGTGGATAGTTACGGATCGAGAGATGTAGATGATGATAAGGAGCAAAAAAACACAGAAAACACAGAAACACAGCATGATTTTCAATTACATTTCACACACGGACGGAATAAATTTCACTGGCAGCAATCGCAATTTATACAACAATTCAACAATCAAGCTTTGCGAACGAATGACTCCTTTGAATGTGCCCATTCGCAGGAAAACAGCAAAATCAGGTAAAGCATTGTAAAGATGGGACATGATAACAATAGCACTGGTAGCGAGAATATGAGTTTTAGCACGTGGGATACAAATGGCACGAGAATGATTAAGACGAGAACTGGAGCGAGAATTGGAATCAGAAATGAACGAAATAGAATCAACAGGAGCAGCACGAATACCAAGAACATAAGAATGCATCAATCTCAGACGACGTTTCATGACAGTGACACCCACATAATCAACACCAAACATTGAACACAACTGCGAATATGACACAGACCGATCATAATTGCCAGAGAACATGCGAATAATGCATTTTTGTGTTCTTTCCAACAAATTACGTGAATAGTCATGAATAGGATAGGTCACCTCACACGAATAGTACATGACAGAGCAAATCAAGGTTTGATACAGATAACGCATGACAGACACAGGTAGATCATTACGAAAGGTACGGTACAATGAACCAGCAATTTTCTTCACTTTGGGGGGGGCTCTATTCCGGGGGGGGGCTCTATTAATTCACTGACCCCTTTTTGGGGGGCTGTATTACGGGGGGGGCTCTATTCCGGGGGGGGGCTGTATTTAGGTTTTTACGGTACCCTGCTTTCAATCCCATTTTTAGGGGTTTTTGGGGGTATTTCTGGGAACAATTTTTCTGGTTCGGGTTAGGCCTGGGCACAATACCACTTTTCAGTGTAGTACTTGGTCAGGGTGTTGACGATAGATAGATTGGGACCCGAAATGTGTTGACGATAGATAGATGACCCAAGTCCGAAATCTGGGGGGGGGTCGACCCAAACTTGTTGACGATAGATAGATGGTGGGGGGGGTCGCCAAAAATCAAGGTATAGTATAGTGTACTAAGTTGGTAATAATGTGTAAATATTAATGAAAATGTACTTAGATGTACTATATCCGCGCGCAGCGCGCGATTTTTTGCCTATTTGGGACAAAAAATACCGATTTTGAGCCATTTTGAGGCAAAAATACCCATTTTGGGGTCGAAATGTGTTGACGATAGATAGATTGTTCCCAGAATTTGTTGACGATAGATAGATTTGCCCACAAGTGTTGACGATAGATAGATGAAATCAAAAAGTGTTGACGATAGATAGATGAATTTGGGGGGGACCCCCCCCCCCCCCCCCCCCACCCCACCCCCAAGTACTACCCTGCCACTTTTGACACCCAATACCAATACCCAATACCAATACCGGCCCTGTACCAATACCCAATACCCAATACCAATACCAAATTGGGGACCCAATACCAATACCCAATACCAATACCGGGCGAGACCCAATACCAATAATATTGGCTTTCAATCAAAAAGTGAGTGTACCTGGTTGATTTTCTCTTGTTTGACTGCTTTTGATGACGACAAGATCGCTGATTTGAAGTTGGTGCCTTTGAGCAACGGGTTGTTGTTCGGATTGAAGCTCGGCTTCTTCTGTTTGGGGAGCTTTTTTGGCATCGAGGCACGCGTTTGGTGGAACTGGAAATTCATATTTTGTGATAAAGTCCTGTTTCGACCCCTTGTCTAGACAGGAACTTTACCAGATTTGCGGCCGGGGTCTCATCAGTAGATGAGCCACAAATCTGTGACAAAGTAACGAATAATTTTTTCATAATAAATGGGAAAACGCAAATGATACAACCTAAATCAATACAACCAGATGTTGGTCCCGATGTAGAAATGGATTTTGACGATAGTGTGACGTTCACTTGGATGAAACTGGGTTGTGCTGTTGTTTTTTTTTTGGGGCAGCCTAATTAGTCGCGATTGACGGAATGAACTGAAAATGGAATTATAAACCTGAAACGATGCGCAACACCATCAGAGCCACTGAAGTTTTTGTTTTTAACCCAAATTTCAAAGCAGTGTTTTGATTGTTCTCAAAAAATGAAAGCAAGCTTTCGGTGACCAATTTCTTTTCAAATCCATTGTGGAGGAGGTGCGCTATCGTGTCACGGGCAACGTTTATGAACCCTGCGCGGTTTTGTGCTGTGCAATTACGCGCAAAGCGCGTGATTTGGGCATTTAAGATCCCATACCCAGTTCGACTATGGACGTTGCTATCTGAATGAATGTATCTTAAGACCTGGAAATTGAAATCTTTTGTTTTGTCGTAAATGCTAATGCATGCTGCTTTATCTTTGATCTCGATTCCCAGGTCCAAATAATCAGCTTTGTCTAAACAGTCGTTTGTTCTGGACAGAACAATTTCTGGGGGGTATATGTTTTCTGCGGTTTTTATGAAATCACGGTCGCCAAAAACAATGATGTCGTCCACATATCTACAGCATAAGGAGAGTTTGTTCATTTTATCACTATTTTGTGTGGATGTTGCAAATCCGAATTCAAGAATGGACAATGTTAGGTTGGCAATCAATGGTGAACTACTTGAACCCTGTGGGATACCTGTGATTTGTCTGAAAATAATTCCTGCAAATGAGACGTAGGTTTCGTGTAAATTTAGCCATATCAGTCTGTAGATATCTTGTTTTGATAAAGTTCGATCAGCAGACTCGAACTGGTCTGTGTATGTATATTCTCTACCTGACAACTTCAGATATGGTTTATCGTTTCCTTTTGTATTCCTGAAGCAGATATTTACCAGTTTCAACAACTGCCGTTCGACTATATCATGTGGTAAGCTGGTGAACAGAGTGCTAAAATCTGCAGTAACAATATCTTTGGGGTTTTGTAAAGAGCTAATCTTGGAAGATACTTGTGCAGAATTTTCAACTGTCCAATAGCAATTCTTTCCACTTTGCGCTTTAGTAACAGTGCAGTAATTGATAAAATGACGCTGTAAGGCGCCTAATACCCGGAAGGCGAGTTTCTGCAGTGGTTTTAACGAACTCTTTTTAGCCCCCGCAATTTGTCGAAACTTGTAAGGGGTTTTGTGCAATTTTGGTATGGCAAAAAGTCTGGGTATACATCTGTCATCATCTGAAATCTGGAGATCAAACTCTGAAGCAAAACTTGAGTGTCTTGCAATTATATGATCCACGTCTAGTCTTGTGGGCTCGTATGTGCTATTGCCTGACACCTCAAGGGTACTATTTTCTAACCTAATGCCGAGTTCATCGCACATAACTTGTACATAGTATTTTTTGCATGTGAAAACGTAGTTGTTAGCTGCCTTGTCGGCTGGGGTAACTATATAATTTCTATGTAAGCTACGTAAATCGCTATTACAATATCTGTACAGTTGGACGGCATGGTTGAAAGTACCACGACGGGACTTTTGAGTATTTTTCCTGGAATATAGAGTTTTGTGTATCCAGTTTCGAACGTCTCTTAGTGAAAATGGGTCAATTTT